>CAUYPK010021929.1:0-23246 GCA_963574355.1 Loris lydekkerianus
TGTGGTGGGCTACTGTAGTTCCAGCTACTTGGGAGGCTGAGGCAAGAGAATCGCCTAAGCCCAAGAGCTGGAGGTGGCTGTGAGCTGTGATGCCATGGCACTGTACCGAGGGCAACAAAGTATGACTCTGTCTCTAAAAAACAAAAACAAAAACAGTATTCTCAAGCATAGCATGACTGCAATTCCTCTAAACCTCACAAGGACAGGGGTTGGGTCATTTGTTTTCTTTGTATCCCCAGCACCTCTCTGCCACATAGAAGGGATTTGATGTTTGCTAAATAAGAAAAAATATGAGTATTGGTAAAATAATAGTAATAATAAACAATAAAGTGAGAGGAGTTGAGATCACAAAGTGTTTTCGTCTTTCTGAGTGAAATAAATAACAAGCAGGCAAGAGAAACAGCTGACCATGGAGCAGAGGATCTGGTTGGGTTTGCTTGTATATTTCCATGTTCAATATCACTTTGTCTTCAACAACAGGAATCAGCTCAGAGGAACTTCCCGCTGCAATACTGCCATTGTGTTCACTTATTCAGTCCTTAAATATTTAGGGGGCACCCGCTATGTGGCAGTCACTGTTACGAGTTCTGGGATAGAGCCACATAGCTAGGGAGAGAGAAAATAAAACATGAATAAAGAAACAAATATACATGTACATTACATACACAGAGGGTGCCCATGAAGTTTGTGTGCATTTTTAAATTGCATACTATTTTAAATTTAACATGGAGTTTATGATCATCCTGTGTATAATATGGGGCAAGGGTCATAAGAGCTATAAAAACGAAAGACACGGAGTAAGGGGATAGAGAGAAGTTATTTTGATAGGGAGGTAAAAGGAGTCCTCTCTGAGGAGGTGATATTCAAGCAAGGATCTGAAGGAGGGGGTTCAGCCAACCTGGCAGCTATCTGAGAGCAGAGAGTCCCAGGGGATGGTAACAGCTAGTGCAAAGGCCCTGGGGTGGCAACATGCTTGGTATGGGCTTTGTCCACTTGCTTTGAGCACAGAGCTGTCCAACTCCAGGCCTTTGTGCCTTGTTCATGCTGCTTCCTCTCCTACCCTGGCTCTCTCCTCCTCTACACCGACCTCCTGCAGGGCCTCCAAGGGGTCAAGCAAACTCCTCCATCCATGCCTCAACTCAAACCCTACTTCATACAGTTTGCCCTTATCATCCTCATCTGCATTCCCACGATATTCATATCTACAGTCTTTATCACATTGTGCCATGGTTGTTTTTTTTTTTTTTTTTTAACTTGTTTTGTTCCACTCAGCAGTGAGCTGGTCAAGAACAGATTGTCAATATTCATTTTGTGCCCTTGGTGCCTAGCAAGTGCTGGGCCTGAAAAAATGTTGGTTGATCCAGTTATATGAAATATCCAGAATAGGAAACTCCATAGAGACAGAAAGCAAATCAGGGATTGCCAGGGACTGGGGGAGGCAACTGCTTAAAGGGCATGGGGATTCCTCTGGAGGGTGTTGCAAACCTTCTGGAACTAGACAATGGTGATGCTTGCCCAGCATTGTGAATGTACTAACTGTCACTGAATTGTGCAATAAAATGGCTAAAATGGTGAATTTTGCATCATGTGAACTTTGCCACAATTAAAAAGCATGGTGGTTGCGTTGAGTGGAGTGGAGACACCCATTACAGAGGCAGCCTGGCTTACTGGAATTTGCATTCTGAGTAGAATGCAATGAACCAACAGATCCAGAGAGCTGAAAAATCCATCTGTGAAATCTGAAGTGCGAGGAAGTAAGTCCTGAGTGGTCACAGGATAATTGTCTGCATGCTCTGTCATTACCTGGAACACAGTGTGGCGTTAGGGCTTCAGTCACAACTAGCACTGCAGGCATTAGAGTGACACCTGTTGGAAATTTGATTTGAACACTGGGATGCTCCTGTATGGAACTAGAGTTTTAAAACTGGGTTTAAAAATCCAAAACTTCTATTTCCTTTAGTTATAACTAAATCAATCACATAAAAGGTTGTTTTATCAAGCATCTGGGTATTTTCCTCTTCAGGTCATTTCTTAGACCATCACACCTCATTTTAATCTATATAATCAGTTATCCAATCAATAACATCTCTTATTGTATAATATTTTCTATTTTTCCAGTCATCTATACAATTTTATTCCCATAATGACCTTGTAAGAGTGGTACTTTGAGCTTTATTTTGCAAAAGAGAAAATGGTTCTTGTGGAAATAAATGGAGAGGGCCAGGCATGGTGGCTCACGCCTGTAATCCTAGCACTCTGGGAGGTTGAGACAGGTGGATTGCTTGAGCTCAGGAGTTCGAGACCAGCCTGAGCAAGAGTTGGGCATCGTGATGGGTGCCTGTAGTCCCAGCTACTCGGTAGGCCAAGGCAGGAAGATTGCCTGAGCCCAACAGTTTGAGGTTGCTATGAGCTACAATGATGCCATAGCACTCTACCCAGGATGACAGAGTGAGACTGTCTCTGAAGGAAGGGAGGGAAGGAGGGAGGTATTTATGTAATATGTCCCAGTGTCAGAGCACAAGCCCAAGTATTCTTTCTTTTCTTTCTTTTTTTTTTTTTTTTTTAAGACAGAGTCTCACTATGCTGCCCTCAGTAGAATGCTGTGCCATCACAGCTCACATCAACCTCAAACTCTTGGGCTTAAGTGATTCTCTTGCTTCAGCCTCCCAAGTAGCTGGGACTAAAGGTATCCACCACAACGCTCAGCTATTTTTTTAGAGATGAGGTCTCACTCATGCTCAGGCAGGTATTGAATTCTGAACTCAGGCAATCTACCTGCCTCAGCCTCCCAGACTACTAGGATTACAGATGTGAGCCACTATGCCTAGCCAGAATGATGTTTTTATAAATTAAAAAAAATATTTTTTCTTTCTTTATTAAATCATAGCTGTGTACATTTATGCAATCATGGGGCACCATACACTGGTTTTATATACAATTTGACATATTTTCATCACACTGGTTAACATAGCCTTCCTAGTATTTTCTTAGTTATTGTGTTAAGACATTTATATTCCACATTTAGTAAGTTTCACATGTACCCTTGTAAGATGTACTGTAGGTGTGGTCCTACCAATTACCGTCCCTCCACCCATCCTCTCACTCCCCTCAGAATGATGTTTTTTATTTTGAAAATTTACCTACTGATTTTAGTTATGGATAATAATGAAGAAAAAATATATTATATGGGCGGTGCCTGTGGCTCAGTGGGTAGGGCACCGGCCCCATATACTGAGGGTGGCGGGTTTGAACCCGACCCCGGCCAAACTGCAACAAAAAATAGCCGGGCGTTGTGGTGGGCGCCTGTAGTCCCAGCTATCCTGGAGGCTGAGGCAAGAGAATCACCCAAGCCCAGGAGTTGGAGGTTGTTGTGAGCTGTGATGCCACAGCACTCTACTAAGGGCGATCAAGTGATACTCTGTCTCTAAAAAATATATATATATATATTTCTGCTTTTATGATATGTATCATAAAAGCAGAAAAAAAATCCAAAAATGCTTCCAGACTGAGATTAGTAGGACAATCCTCTTTCCTCTACAAAATGTCCCTGAGGAGCTCAGCACCTGTGGCTCAGGCGGCTAAGGCACCAGCCACATACATCTGAGCTGGTGGGTTTAAATCCAGCTCGGGCCCGCCAAACAACAATGACGGCTGCAAACCCCCTAAAAAAATAGCCAAGCATTGCGGCCATGCCTGTAGTCCCAGCTACTTGGGAGGCGGAAGCAGGAGAATTGCTTGAGCCCAGGAGTTGGAGGTTGCTGTGAACTGTGATGCCACAGTACTCTACCAGGGCGATAGCTTGAGGCTCTGTCTCAAAAAAAAAAAAAAAAAAAAAAAAGTCCCTGAGGGTTGGTGGGGAACGCAGCAATCAGATATATTATATGCTCCTTGCCCTGAATGATCTGTCCAAGAATTGGTGCCTTTACATCAGGTTCTAGCTGCATTTAAGGAGGTGAATGGCTTTGAGAACTACATAAAATAGGTTATATCACTAAGTAAATATTCAGACCTTATCGGATGCATATCTAAATCAAAATAATGTGGAGAATTAAACTTTTAAATAATCTTTTATTGGATAAAACAAATATAGAAAAGCATACAAATCATTAGCATATATCTTGAAGAATTTTGCAAAGTGTATTCAGAGAATTAAAAAAAGTGTAACCAGGCTTAGCACCTATAGCTCAGCAGCTAGGGTGCCAGCTACATACTCTGGAGTTGGCCAGTTCGAACCCAACCCAGGCCTGCCAAATAACGATGACAACTACAGCCAAAAAATAGCCGGGCATTGTGGCGGGCGCCTGTAGTCCCAGCTACTTGAGAGGCTGAGACAAGAGAATCGCTTAAGCCCAAGAGTCTGAGGTTGCTTTGAGCTGTTAAGCAAAGGCACTCTACCGAGGGCAACATAGTGAGACTCTGTTTCATAATATAAAAAATAAAAAATAAAAAAAAAATGCATAACCAGCATCTTCAAAGGTTTCTGTTCCCTCTTCAGTGAATAGCCCCCAAAGGTAATCTGATTTTTCTCATCACAGATTAGTTTACTTTTGGTACTTTACATATAAAGTGTGTGATTTCTTTCACTCAATATCATGTTTGTGAGATTTATCTATGTTGCTGGGTATCATTGAGGTTTGTTCATATATACACAATGATCTGACATTGAAATATTCCAGGTTTTGTCTAATATGAACAGTACTCCTGTGAACATTCTTATAATTAGGCTTAACTATGTGAAATTGCCATTTTCACAAGCCAACAACTGTCAATATTGGCAGTTTTATACATTTGATTCAATCTGTTGCCTGTCTGTTAGGGCATGTATGTTTGCATTCTGATGGATACACACCCAGGGGCACAGGGCTGGGCCATACAATATATACATCTTCAGCTTTAGCAGAAATTGCCAGTTTTCCAAAGTAGAAAACCCAACCCATCCTGTGTCCTCAAAAAGCTGCTCTGTTCTTCTGTTTTTCTTTGTTATACTTGTATTCTTACAGTAAAAGCAAGTGTCAGCCACGTTATTATTTACCATAGTATACGTTAAACAGATTTTTATTTATAGGTTATAAGGTTACACAATATCTTCTTATCTTAAAGTGGTTATATCTTCAAAGCATGCTTACTTTAGATTAAATGTATAGTTAGTCACTATTTTACTAAGTGTATTACTAAATGTACTTTGTACACTGGGTCCTTTACTGACATCTTGGTCCTCAGAGTGTCCAGCTTCTTGAACTTTATCTATAACAAGGCTGGGCGTGGTCTCATGCCTGTAATCCTAGCAGTCTGGGAGGTCGAAGCAGGTGGATCACCTGAGCTCAAGAGTTGAAGAGGAGGCTGAACAGGAATGAGACCCCATCTCTACTGAAAATAGAAAAGTTGGCTGAGTGCTTATTGCTCAGTGGTTAAGAGCCCCAGCCACATGCTCTGGGAATGTTGGATTCAAACCCGGCCCGGGCCTGGTAAACAAAAAAAATAATAGACGGGCATTGTGGCGGGCACCTGTAATCCCAGGTATTAGGGAGGCTAGGGCAAGAAAATCGCTTGAGCCCAAGAGTTTGAGGTTGCTGTGGGCTATGACGCCATGGCACTCTACTGAGGTGACAAAATAAGGCTCTGTCTCAATAAAAATAAATAAACAAAAATATAAAAGACTAGCCAGGTGTTGTGACAGGCCCCCGTAGTCCCAATTACTTAGGAGGTTGAGGCAGGAGGATCACTTGAACCAAAGAGTTTGAAGTTGCTATGAGCTATGATGCCACAGTACTCTAACCTGGGCAATAGAGAAAGACTTGGTCTAAAAAAAAGAAAAAAAAAATCCCTCCTCACAAAAAAACAACTTTATCTATAAGAGAAGGCTTTGTACATGAATAAATAACTCCAAATGGTGGCACACGGACTCATCCAGCCCCTCCAGAGCCTTTCCAGCAGCACCCTTTAATGGTTATTTAAGACAACAGTGGCAGGATGGCGCCTGTGGCTCAAAGAAGTAGGGCATCGGCCCATATGCCAAAGGCGGCAGGTTCAAACACAGCCCCCACCAAAAACTGTAAAAAAAAAAAAAAAAAAAAAAGGCTCGGCACCTGTGGCTCGAGTGGCTAAGGCGCCAGCCACATACACCTGAGCTGGCAGGTTTGAATCCAGCCCCGGCCCACCAAACAACGACAGGTGCAACCTAAAAATAGCCAGGGCCGGGCATTGTGTAGTCCCAGCTACTTGGGAGGTGGAGACAGGAGAATCACTTGAGCCCAGGAGTTGAAGGTTGCTGTGAGCTGTGATGCTATGGCCCAGGGCAACAACTTGAGGCTCTGTCTCACAAAAAAAAAAAAAAAAAAAAAAAAAAAGACAACAGTGGCTGCCATCATCATTAACAGGAATAATATTTCTAGTTGTTACACATCTTTGCCAACATTCTAATCTATTAATGTGTCAGTATTGTGTTTTTTCAGTTTATTAATAATATTCACACAGATGTGTAGTGGTATCATAGTGTGGTTTTCCTAAATTTTATTTTTAGAGATAGGGTCTTGCTCTGTTGTCCATGCTGGAGTGCAGTGGCATCATCATAGCTCACTACAGCCTCCAATTCTCCAGCTGAAGAGATCCTCCTGCCTCAGCCTCCTGAGTAGATGGGACTACAGGTGCATGCCACCAGGCTTAGCTATTTTTCTATTTTTTGTAAAGACAGGGTTTCACCCTTACACTGGCTCATCTGAAATTCTTGGCCTTAAGCAATCCTCTCGCCTCAACCTCCCAAAGTGCTCGGATTACAGGCGTGAGCCACCACACTCAGTCACAATGTGGTTTCAGTTTGCCTTTCCCTAGCAGTTGGCTGCTCCTCTGAGCATTTCTTCCTGCATAGAGAGCCATGAAGTAGAAAGGGAAGGTCACTGGTTCTCTTTCCCAAAAACTTCTTCCCAGTTTTTGTCAGCATGTGCCTAATACAGCTGAACACATTTTCATCTGTTATTTATTACTTGAGTAGCTTCTTTAGGTGAAGTACCTACTCAGGTATTTGCCCATTTTTCAATTGAGTTGCCTGCTTTTTTCTTATTGATTTGTAGACATTTAAAAATATTTTCTGGATATAAATTCCTTGTCAATTATATGTTTGCAAATATCTTTCTTCATTCTGTAGCTTGCCTTTTTACTCTCTCAAGGGTGTATTTTTTTTTTTTTTCAGAGACAGAGTCTCACTTTATCACCCTCGGTAGAGTGGTGTGGTGTCACAGCTCACAGCAACCTCAAACTCCTGGGCTTAGGCGATTCTCTTGCCTCAGCCTCCCAAGGAGCTGGGACTACAAGCACCCACCACAACGCTTGGCTATTTTTTTGTTTTGCAGTTTGACCGGGCTGGGTTCAAACTTCCCACTCACAGTATATGGACTGGTGTCCTACCCACTGAGTCACAGGCGCCACCCTCAAGAGTATTTTAATGAACATTCTTGACTTTAATGAGGTCCAATTTTTCTTATTTTTTTCTTTATGGTCAATGCTTTTTGCGTCCTGTTTTAAAAATGTCTGCTTACCTCAAGGTCATGAGGTTATGGAACATTAATTTTTAATGTTTCTCCTCCTCCTCCTCCATTTTTTTTTTTGAGATACTGTCTCACTCTGTTGCCCTGGATGGAGTGCCATGGCATCATCACAACTCACAGCAACCTCAATTTCTTGGGCTTGGGCAATCTTGTTGCCTTAGCCTCCCCAGTAGCTGGGACTACAGGTGCCCACCACAACACCTAGCTAATGTTTCTATTTTAGTAGAGATGGAGTCTCAATCTTGCTCAGGCTGGTCTCAAACTTCTGGGCTCAAGGGATCCCCCAGCTCAGCCTCTCAAGTGCTAGGATTACAGGCATGAGCCACTGCACCTGGCCAATTTTTAATGTTTCTCCCAAACAAAAAATTACCTTTCAAATTTGTTATATATGTGATTCTCATTTGTTTCTTCAATAAACACTTAATGAATCTCCAAAAGTGCCAGGCAATGTGCCAGTTATTGTAAGGAAGGTAATTATAGTCCGCATGCCTCTTCTGCTAGGATGCTCACTTATGGAACCAGAGTTCTAAGATTAGGATCTGAAGATGCTCAGAGAGGTGATGTCACTTGCCCCAGTTCACCCTGTTAGTATAACAGGATTGGAACCCCAGGTTGAAGCACAGGAGTGACAAATTCCAGAGTTTGAGCTAAGCCACTGAGTGTCACTATTTCCAAAGAGATTTCGAGGCATCAGCAATGGTTTTTGATACATTCTGGTTGGAAGCTTCCAGATCTCTTTAAGCCACCCAATTTGGCTCCTGAGCGGATGTATTAATTATGAAGTTATTAACTCTAAGTAATAGAATACTAAGCTAAAGTAGATTAAACAGTAAGGTCAATTATTCTCTCATTGGACCAGGAGTCTGCAGGTGGGTGGTTTCAGGGCTGGCCCAGCAGCTGAACAATGTCTTCAAGACTCTGGTGTTATCCCTCTTTCTGCTCTTCATGCCCAGGTCAGCACTGTCAACAGACAGACAGCTCCTCCCCTCAGCTCTTCCTCCTGCCAAGAGAACCGGCAAGTAGAAAGGGAAAGGTTCTCCTTCCACATTTCTCTCCCACTCTTTATCAGGATATCCCCAAACAGAATCACAACCACTCTTAATTGTTGGCAGTGGGAAGTGGGACTGCCATGACTGGTTCACCTTCCCTGAAGACATTTCCACCTGCCACAACCATGCACCTATCAGGAAGACGAGGCAGCCACTGTAGGTGCTGCGTGCCTCAGCGGGGAGTCTGGGGGTGAGCAGAGGGACAGCTGGAAGGCTCACATGAGGCCCCGCTATGGGACAGGAGATGGAGAACTGGGGCTGCGGGCCAGGACAGGTAGGTTGTGTGTGGAGGGGGTGAGACTTACAGAAAGCCAGAAGTCAGCGTGGCTCCTAGCCAGTATGGGTAGAGGAGGACAGGTATTGTGAGTGTCCTGGTCAGAGACAATGAGGCTCTGACTAGCAGAAGTGAAAAAAGACATTTGGCAGGTAGGTCAGGCTGATGGAATTTCGAGTGTTTTAAACTGAAAGCTGTGGGGGAGGGGAGAGGTGGGTAAATTCTCACCTGTTGGGTACAGTGCACACTATTTCGGCGAAAGGCACACTTAGAGATTTGACTCAATCTGTACAAAGAGAAAGTATTCAAACCAAACATGTGTCCCTTCTAATATTCTGAAGTAAAACTCCCCCCCCCAACAGAAAAGCAAAAAGATAAACTGCAAGCTGCCACGAAGTAGTGAGTCACAAAATTAATTATCAATTTAATGCCTCTGACTAACCCAGTTTACAAAAAAATCCCTTTCCTCCTAGGCATGGTGGTGTACGCCTGTAGTCCTAGCACTTTACGAGGCTGAGGTGGATGGATCGCTTGAGCTCAAGAGTTTGAGAACAGCCTGAGCAAGAACCAGACACCATCCCTACTAAAAATAGAAAAGCTAGGGCCTGGGACGGCAGCTCACGCCTGTAATCCTAGCTCTCTAAGGCTGAGGCGGGTGGATTACTTCAGCTCAGGAGTTGGAGCTCAGCCTGAGCAAGGAGACTCCATCTCTAAAAGTAGCTGGGCATTGTGGCGGGTGCCTGAAGTCACAGCTACTCGGGAGGCAGATGTAAGAGGATGGCTTGAGCCCAAGAGTTTGAGGTTGTTATGAGTTATGATGCCACGGCACTCTACCGAGGGTGACAAAGTGAGACTCTGCCTCAAAAAAAAAAAAAAAGTGTGTGTGGGGGGGTAGCAGTGGCTCACACTTGTAATCCCAGCACTTTGGGAGGCCAAGGTGGACGGATCGCCTGAGCTCAGGAGTTTGAGACCTGAGCTAGAGTGAGACCCCATCTCTAAAAAAAGCCCAGGATTGTGGCAGGCGCCTGTAGTCCCAGCTACTCAGAAGGCTGAGGCAAGAATTGCTTGAGCCCAAGAATTAGTGAGCTATGATGCCAGGGCACTCTATGAGGGGTGACAAAGTAAGATTCTGCCTCAAAAAAAAAAAAAAAAAAAGTAAAAATAGAAAAGCTAGGTAGGTGCCTATAGTCCCCACTACTTGGGAGGCTGAAGCAAAAGGATCTCTTGAGTCCAATAGTTTGACATAACTGTGAGCTATGATGCCATGGCACTCTACCCAAGGTGACAGAATGAGACTCTGGGTTTTCTTTTGTTGTTTTGTTTTTGAGACAGAGTCTCACTATGTCGCCCTTGGTAGAGTTCTGTGGCCTCACAGCTCACTGCAACCTCAAACTCTTGGGCTTAAGTCAGTGGTTCTCAGCCTGTGGGTCATGATCCCTTTGTAACAATGAAAATACATCCTGCATATCAGATATTTACATCACAATTCATAACAGTAGCAAAATTACAGTTATGATGTAGCAATGAAAATAATTTTTTGGTTGGGGGTCACCACCACATAAGGAACTGTATGAAAGGGTCACAGCATTAGGAGGCATTAAGAAGGTTAAGAACCACTGGCTTAAGTGATTCTCTTGCCTCAGCCTCCCAAGTAGCTGGGACTACAGGCGCCCACCACAACGCCCAGCTATTCTTTTGTTGCAGTTGTTTAGCTGGCGCAGGTCGGATTTGAACCTGACACCTTGATGTATGTGGCTGGCACTGTAACCACTATGCTATGGGAACTGAGCCAGAGACTCTGTTTTAAAAAAAAAGTTTCCTTCTCAAAATTCTTTGTCATTAATCTCTTTAACTTGACTTTATCTTGCTTCTATTTAAATATCTCTGAAAATTGCTTCTTGATCTTTTTGGGAATCTGAATCCTCTACCCACACTAATGTTGGTGCCCCTCAGAAGTTCTCTCCTTGCCACTCTGTGCTTTTCTCCTCCCTGGCTCACCCCATCTTCTCTCATGGGTAAAGTACCATCTCTATATGCTAGAGAGGGATCCGCCTGTATTCCCAGCTACTCAGAAGGCTGAGGCAAGAGAATTGCTTGAGCCCAAGAGTTAGTAAACTCCAAAATCTAGATTCCAGCTCAACCCCTTTGCCTACCTTCAGACTTATGTATCTAGAAGATATCTGCACTCAACATCCTGCAGGTTTAAAAATGGACCAGTTTTGTAAAAAAAGGAGGAAACAGAAAATTTCAGGGTGCATCATGGGTAAAAGCACAGCAGTGATACAGGATTCTACCACTCAGGGCTAGACAGGGAGCCCCCCCATTCTCTAGGTCCAGGTGAGCTCAGAGGTCAGACCCCCATTTCCAGGCACAAGCAGACTGCCTTTTCAGGACACACCCTCTGGGCTCTGATAAGATCATGAACAAAGCAGCCTGTGATGGTTTTTTGGGTGGTTCCATCACCCACACCCATTAGGAGCGCACACCCTAATCTCTTCTAATGGACAAAGATAGTAAAGGCCAGCCACGTGTGATCCTCTAGACTTAAGACCCCTAGATAAAAGAGTCCATGTGGAGACTCCTGAGGGAGTTCTTCAGTTCTTCCCCCCTTCCAGAAGCTCTGGTGCTTTTCACTTTTTCCATATTCCTTTCTAACTTCTAATAAAAGTCCTATCTTACCACTGATCTCTGGTCCGTAGGTTCACTCTTTGAATCCCCAAGACCAAGGACCTACTGAAGAGCAAAATTCCGGTATCGGCAAGTTTTTTGTTTTTTTTTTTTTAATGGTGCTTTTATTTCACATATGTATTTAGGTCCTGGGTCACAGTCAAAGATTTATTTGTTTGAGGTAGGGTTTCACACTGCTGCCTAGACCAGAGTGCAATGGTGTCATTGTAGTTCACTGTGACCGCAAACTCCTGAGCTCAAACAATCTACCTGCCTCAGCCTCCCAAGTAGGTGGGACTATAGGTATGTGCCTATATGTTCCTGACTAGTTTTTTTTTTTTTAAATTTTTATAGAGATTGCATTTTGCTAGATTGGTCTCAAACTCCTGACCTCAATCCCTCCTAAAGTGCTGGGATTCCAGTTAGAAGCCACTGCACTCAGCCTAAAAAAGTTTTAGAAACACAGAAATTACATGACAGTCTAGACATGATGCTGAAAGAAGTAGGAGGAGCCAGGGAGATCTGCATCTGGATGACAAAAACAGGGAAGTTCAGAAGAAGCTAGTTTCTGGAGGAAGATGATGACTTTCATTCTGAATGCACTGATTCTGGTTTACAGTAAACCATGCGCAGTGGTTGTCTCTTTCCCAACCACTTTTCAGCCTCTGGTCAAAGTATAATCCTGAATGACTGCTCTCAGGAATGAGGGTGTTTCCCCCATAGGTCATTAATTATTAGTTCTCAAGAAGAGGTGACGTTTGAACAGGGAACCCAAAAGTTTTTGAACTCTTACTTTGTGCTGGGTTCTCTGCATTCAGTTTCTTGTTAATCCTCCAAGCAGACACATTAGGCGAGTGCCATTATTTCTGCTTTGCAAATGAGGAAGCTGAGGTTCAGAGAGGATGAGAAACTGCCTACTGTCCTGAGTTAGTAGGCAATACATTGTGTCTTGCCAGGAAACCACACCATCTCTGAAAGCATCATCAACCTGCCCTATGGCCTCATGTACGATGTATTACTTTCCAATGTCTGTTCTAACAAATTACCATAGATGGCATTTTTTTTTTTTAAACACAGGCTCAAGCTGTCAGCCCTGGGTAGAGTGCTGTGGCATCACAGCTCACAGCAACCTCCAATTCCTGGGCTTAAGCACTTCTCTTGTCTCAGCCTCCCAAGTAGCTGGGACTACAGGCACTCGCCACTACGTCCAGCTATTTTTGGTTGTAGTTGTCATTGTTGTTTTGGGAGGCCTGGGCTGGATTCGAACACACCAGCTCTGGTGTATGTGGCTGGTGCCTAAGCTGCTTGAGCTACAGGCACTGAGCCAGATAGATGGCTTTAAACAGCAAAAAGTTATTCTCTTACAGTCCTGGAGGCTAGAAGTCCAAATTAAGGTATTGTAAGGGTCAGTTCCTTCTAAGGGCTCTGAGGGGAATCTGTTCCATGCCACTCTCCTAGTTTCTGGTGACTACTGGCAGCCCTCGGCCTTCCTTGGCTTGTAGACTCATCACTCTAATCTCTGCCTCCATCTTCTCATGAGACTTCCTGGGTTTATTTTAGACTAATCCATTTAAGGAGCTCTTATTGGGTTCATCCTGAGGCTAGAGGAGTGGAGTCTGGTGGGAGAGCTGAGAATTCTGCAAATAACCGCATCATCAGGTGGAAGGGAATAACGGCCAGACTTGAGTAGTGTTTCAGAAGCTCTTATAAGAACAACAGTTATATTGGATTATCTCCTGCCTCAGTTCAGTGTTCCCTCATTTCAACTAATTACACCTACAATGTCCCTATTTCCAAAAGAGGTCACATTCTGAAGTACTGGGGGTAAGGATTTCAACATATCTTTTCTGAAAGACGCAATTCAACCATAACATTTCATTAAACTGAGTAAGCCTGGGAGTCAAGAGGAAATAATTATTTCGTCCTGAAATAATGAAGTCAACAAAAGTTGGCTTCATTTCTTGTTAGATTCTCAAATTCCCTACACTGCCAAGATTTCTAGAATTCTTATAAGCAATTCTTATTCACATGATTTCCCGCAACCCTACTGCCTTCTAGACTACATCCACACGATCAACCCATTGCCACTATGAAAAACATAAATCCATCACCTTTCCCTCCCTCTTGAATTCCCCGTTTTTCACAAATCTGGCTAATATCTCCCCGTCTTCCAGAAAGGACCGTTTTCTTTCTACTTTCCTCGTATCTCCCAGGTTCGGTTCCTTATAGTTGCTTCTCTGGAGGGAGGATTCACTATATTCCCTATTCCTCTCCTTGCTCCCAGGCTCTTCACCTTCAATCTACCCTCTACTGTATATACAATAGAGGGCCAATTTTCCAGAAACACACCTCCAGTCCGACCCCTAAATTAACCTCAGGGATTACCCGGTGGAGTTATTCCACGGTCCCACCATGCATTCAAGGACCAACCAAATTTGACGCCAGGCTATCTCCTCCCATCCCTTCCCGACTGAATACGGCTCCCAGAGCCAAAGCCATCTCCTCCCTCGCGCTTCCCTAATCCTCGCCTGCCCCGTTTCCCTACGGGATTTCCTGAAACACTGCGCGTCTCTCGCGGTTATTCCCTTCCGCGCGGTGATGCCGTTTGTAGAATTCTCAGCGCCCCCTCCAGACTCCGCTCCTAGCGTCCCAGGATGGAGCCCAAAGGAGCTCCTTAAATCCATGTGTCCAGAATAAACCCAGCGAGTCTCCGTGAAGGAAGGACCTAGCGGGTTATAGGCTAATACTGGCCTAGGCGTTTACTTCGCAGATTCCGCCCAGCCGCCAGCAGGACCGAGTCGGGCGAGAACCTTTCCCTGCTAACAGTGGGTTGAGTCTGCGGGCACGAGGCCTGCAGCTGCGTTCCCCGCAAGCCCGCAGCCAAGCCAGGGACGACCACTTCTCAGCTGAACAGACCTCGGGCCTGTCCCCGGATGCCCCTAGGACCAGAACCTTTCCGCCGAGTCCAGACCGGGCGCTTTTGGGCGAAGCACGCAGGAACCGGAAGTCGGTGGCGGAGGACGGACCGCGGGCGCCTGCTGGTTTAACTCGCGAGATGAGCGTCCCTAGTTTCTTTATGGCGGGAGGTAGGGTACCTGGAATTCTGGGCTAATTTTCCCTCTTTCATTAGCGCCAGGTCCTGAAGTGTCTCCTTCCTCATTTCCCGAGTCCAAGTAACTACTCGGAGCCGGCGGCTCTGATTCCTGAGCGTCTGAGCTTTTGTGCTTCCCTGGTCTAAAGGTCCGCGGGCGGAGGATTCCGGTTCTAATAGCCTCTTGTCTACTTCTGGCTGCGTTATTTTCCCGTGGCTGCCGTGTTAAGAGCGATTTTCCTTAAATCCACTACTTAGCTAAAACATTTCCTATAAGCGTATGTAATTTAATTCCACCGGATGAAATACTGGTAAAGATGGAAGTAAAGACAAATTTTAACAGGAAATACTAGTTACAAGAAGATCCCATAAAGGTTAAGAAATACCAAAAACGTTAACCAGTTGAAATCATTATTTCAACTGCATGATTCCTGGTGGGTTTAAAATACAATTTCTAGGTAGTAAAACTCAGGATTCATAAGGAGCATGAAACATCTCTAGTGACATAACAAAAGTCCTGTTTTTTTTTTTTTTTTTTTTTTTTTTTTTTGAGACAGAGTCTGACTTGGTCACCCTCGATAGAGTGCCGTGGTTTCTTAGCGCTCAGCAATCTCAAACTCTTGGGTTTAAGCGACCCTCTTGCCTGAGGCTCCCAATACCTGGGACTACAGGCGCCCACCACAATGCCTGGCTATTTTTTAGGGAGGGAGGCGGTCTCACTCTTGCTCAGGATAGTCTCTAACTTGTGAGGTCAGGCAATCCACCCGCCTCGGCCTTCCCAAGTGCTGGTGTTACAGGTGAGCCACTGCTCCTGGCCAGAGTGCTGTTTTTTATTTTGATAATTTACCTACTAATTTTATTTGTGGGTAATAATGAAGAAAATATATATCATAAAGGCAGAAAGAAATCCAAAAATTCTCCCAGACTAAGATGAGTAGGACAGATATCTTTCCTCTACAAAATGTCTCTGAGAGTTGGAGGCCTAAAAGTCCTATTTAAAAAAAAAAAAACTATGTAGGTTGTATCCTCACACCTCAGTATTCCAAAGTGCTGGGATTACAGGCATGCATCACTGCACTAGGCTCAACTTACATCTTGCTAAATTTTCATTTTAGGGAGGTGGAGATCCTTTCCAGTTCCATTGGGGTCATTCCTGTTGCAGGCTGTACGAAATTCTTGCTGTCGAAAAAAATACACTGCACCTAAGAACACTACTCCCAGTATTGTTTTTTGTGATGAAAATGCAAAGGACTCTGAAAATGCACTTGGCAAGCTCTTTTCTTCAGAACAGCAGGCTTCTATCTTGCATGTGTTGAATACAGCATCTAATAAAGAACTTGAAGGTTTCAAATTGCTTCGTGGAAGAAGGTCCACCAATATTGTAGAGCACAGAGAAAAGTTTGGGCCATTTCAAAATTTGGAGAGTTTAATGAATGTGCCCCTGTTCCAGTATAAAACTACAGTTCAAGTTTGTAACTCCATACTTTGTCCAGAGACTGGTGGGAAAAAAAAGTTACAGGAAAACCGGCTCTTGGGAAAGTTCATCAAACCAGACGTAGGAAGAGAAAGACTTAAGGTATATTCTTTTTCTTAGTGTCTGTTACTACTGTCTTATATTTGAGACCCTATTCTGTAAAGCACTTTACTGGGCAAGGAACTGGGAGTTAATAAAAAACAAATTTCTTCAGGTTTAGTTTGTGGATCTAAATGTATCGACGTATAGGTAACCTATTATATGGAGTAGTATTAGATCACTGCCAGATAATGAGATGTACAATAAATTGACAACTGAGAAGAGGAAAAACGGCTGTGACAGATGGGGAAGTTATTGAAGAACTCAGTTTGGATCTTAAAAGGAGAGAGAGAATTAAGCTGGCTGGAAGAAGAGGGAATTCTAGGTAGCAAGTTGATGTTGAGAAATAAGTCTGTATAAGGTTTATTGAAGAGGAATCTTGCAGGTCTCTTCACTTGGCAGAGATCTGCCCACTCTTTGAGACATGTTTTTCTTATAGTTTTTGTTCTAGAATAAATGTATGTTCATGGTGGGGGGGGGGGGGAAGAGTAATCTTTCACAGATACCCAGCTGTGTCTAAGGATTACGTTGGCAGTAATGAGAAATTAAACTGCAAAGGTAGGTTAATGGCCAAAGAGTGACTTTAGAATATCATACCAGTCTTAACAGTAAAATTTAAAATATTTTCTGTTTCCTCTACCCTTCAAAAAATCATTTTAAAAGCAATTCTTTTTAAGTGTTATCTTAAAAAAATAATAATAGAATTAGCCAGGTACAGTGGCTCATACCTATAATCTTAGCACTCCGGGAAGGCAAGGTGGGAGACTCTTTGAGTTCAGGAGTTTCTTTGGGAGGCTGAGGTGGGTGAATTACCTACGCTTAGGAGTTGGAGAACAGCCTGAGCAACAGCAAGACCCCATCCTTAAAAATAGCCAGGCATTGTAGCAGGCACTTGTAGTCCCAGATGCTTGGGAGGCTGAGGCAAAGAGTTAGAGATTGGTATAAGCTATGATGCCACAGCACTCTTAAGAGGGGTAACAAAGAGACTGTGTCTCAAAAAAAAAAAAAAAAATTAAGATAACTTTAAGGTTTGGCACCCATAGCTCAGTGGTTATGGTACCGGTCACGTACACTGGGGCTGGTGGGTTCGAAAAAAATGCTGGGCGCTGTGGCAGGTGCCTGTAGTCCCAGCTACTTGGGAGGCTGAGGCAAGAAAATAGCTTAAGCCTAAGAGTTGGAGGTTGCTGTGAGCTGTGACGTTAGAGCACTCTACTAAGGGGTGACATAGTGAGATTCTGTCTCTAAAAAAAATAAAAATGAAAAAACTTAAAATGGAGGCTGGGTGAGGTTGCTTATGCCTGTAATCCCAGCAACTTGGGAGGCTCAGGCAAGAGAATTGCTTGAGCCCAAGATTTTGAGATTGGGTAGCACCTGTGGCTCAGTGACCATGGTGCCAGCCCCATATACTGAGGGTGGCGGGTTTGAACCTAACCCCCGCCAAACTGCAACAAAAAAATAGCCGTGCGTTGTGGCGGGGGCCGATAGTCCCAGCTTCTTGGCAGGCTGAGGCAAGAGAATCTCCCAAGCCCAGGAGCTGGAGGTTGCTGTGAGCTGTGATGCTACAGCACCATACTGTGGGCGACAAAGTGAGACTCTGTGTCTCTCTAAAAAAAAAAAAAAAAAAAAAAAAAATGAGGTTGCTGTGAGCTATGACGCCATGGTATTCTATCGAGGGTGACAAAGTGAGACTCCGTCTCAAAAAAAAAAAAAAAAAAGAAAAAATTAGTTGACACATCCATCAAACATTAAACTCTGGAGGAATTTAGGTCCCCTATAACTTTACTTGATAAAATGGTCTCATCCCGGGTGGCCTTGTGGCTCAAAGGAGTAAGGCGCCAGCCCCATATGCTGGAGGTGCTGGGTTCAAACCCAGGCCCAGCCAAGAACTGCCAAAAAAAAAAAAAAAAGTCTCATCCCATAATAAGAAGCATCATTTTTTTTCCAGTACCAATTAAGTTCTCTGCTTTTGGGGGAATATGGACACTTTTTAAAAACCTGATGGAGACATTGGATCCTCTTGCCAGAAAAAAACAAAGCAAAAAAACCCTATAGCGCACATAACACAGAATACTGCACATACTTTGAGAGGACTGGCACATTCTACTCAGTGCATACACAGGCTCTGGTTGGAACTATTACAGCAGTTAACGTGGAAAATTTAAACAAAATTTTTCAAGGAGACTTTTCATCCAAATTCATTTCTAAAACTATACCAAGATTATACTGGAGCTGCAACTTATTTAGGGGACTAGGTTCTGAAGGCAGTTTGTATGGAGAAAGTCATGCAGTAAAATCCTTTAAAAAATATCTATTTTGGGCTGGGTGTGGTGGCTCACGCCTGTAATTGTAGCACTCTGGGAGGCCAAGGTGGGTGGATCACCTGAGCTCACAGATTCAAGACCATCCAAAGCTAGAGCGATACTCTACAAATAGCTGGGCGTTGTGGCGGGCGCCTATAGTCTCAGCTACTTGGGAGGCTGAGGTAAGAGAATTGCTTAAGCCCAAGAGCTGGAGGTTGTGAGCTGTGACATCGCAGCACTCTACTGAGGGTGACATAGTGAGACTCCGTGAAAAAAAATCCATTGCCCATGAAATACCATGCATAGCCTGGTTCATTGATGCTTATGCACACTATATCTTGAGAGTCATTGAGCTAAAGAAAAGAACCAAAAAGATGTATTTTGTAGATGTCTGGGCATCCCAAATTTTCAGCCTTTAATATATTTCTCCAGTTCTTAGTAGTGAAAGGGGAATGGACATGCAATTATAAATTGTTCCTGTTTATCTGCCTCTGCATCTATATAACATATTAGTAGTTTGTAAATATAATTAAATGAGCAATGGGAAACTAATCCAGACTTGACCCAGAGCTAAGTCCATATATCCAATTATGTATTACACATCTATTCTTAGAAGCCCCCAGGCAACCCAAACAGAATATGCAAAAATGAAAAACAATTTGGCTGGGCGTGGTAGTCCACGCCTATAAATCCAGCACTCTGGGAGGCTGAGATAGTTGGATTGCTTGAGCTCAGGAGTTCAAGACCAGCCTGAGCAAGAGCAAGACCCTGTTTCTACTAAACATAGAAAAAACTATCCAACATGGTGGCATAGACCTTTAGTCCCAGCTACTGGGGAGGCAGAGGCAAGAGGATCTCTTGAGCCCAAGAGTTTAAGGTTGCTGTTAACTATGATGAAAACAAAAACTTCATTTCTCCCACTTGTGGAGTTGATCTGCATTTTGGATGAATCCATCTAGTCCCTGGAGTAAAACTGGAGTTATCCCCTGTTTTCCTTCAACCTGTATATCACTTCTACTCCCACAGTCTCTTTTCCTTCTAACTTGTCATTGTCCTTGATTTTTTTTTTTTTTTTTTTTTTGAGACAGAGTCTATGTCACCCTCGGTAGAGTGCTGTAGCGTCACAGTTCACAGCAACCTCCAACTCTTGGGCTTAAGCTATTCTCTTGCCTTAGCTTCCCAAGTAGCTGGGACTATAGGCGCCCACCACAACGCCTGGCTATTTTTGTTGTTGCAGTTGTCATTGTTGTCTTATCTGACTCGGGCCAAGTTCAAACCTGCCAGCCTCGGTGTATGTGGCTGGCGCTATAACTACTGTGCTACAGGCATGGAGCCAGTGTCTTTGATTCTTAATACTTCATTATGTTATATAACAGGTACCTAACACAAATCCCTACCTTTAGTCTAGTCCCCTTCAGTCCATCTACACAGCTGCGATTTTTCTGAAATATACCTTTCATGCTATTTCTCAAAATTCTGTGCCTTGGTAGCCACCTATAGCTCTCAGGATAAAGCAGGTTACTTAACTTTACAGAAATCTGCCTGCCTCTCTGCCCTTTTCCAACTCAGTCTTTATTCCACCACCAGAATGTGAAATGCCAAACAGCCTATCTTCGCAAACAACTGGGCAAAGTAACTTCCTGCTTACCATCCTACTCATTCTCCTGGTCCCCCAATAAGCCTTCCTTGAATCATGTTTCTCTCTATAGTAACTGTTCTATGGTGGCATTCTTTTTTTTGGAGATAGTCTCTCTTGGTCACCCTTGGTAGAGTGCCATGGCATCTTAGCTCACAGCAACCTCAAATTCTGAGATTCTCTTGCCTCAGCCTCCCAAGCAGCTGGGACTACAGGCGCCCATCACAATACCTGGCTATTTTTTTTTAAGAGATGGGAGTCTTACTCTGGCTCAGGCTGGTCTTGAACCTGTGAGCTCAGGCGATCCACCCACCTTGGCCTTCCAAGTGCCAAGTATTGAGATTACAGGAGTGAGCAACTGCGCCTGGACTATGGTGGCATTTCTTAGAGATGTGTTCCTTGTGTCTTATTGAGTACAGACCATGGCTATTGCCTACTTTGGCCTAGGTGCTGAGAGTAAGTTAAAGGTTTTTTAAGCTGATTGCTGCTGGTTATCTTTTTTTTTTTGAGACAAAGTCTCACTCTGTCACCCTTGGGTAGAGTGCCATAGCATCATAACTCAAACTCTTGGGCTCAATCGATCCTTTTACCTCAGCCTCCCAAGCAGCTGGGACTACAGGCACCCACCACGAGCCCTGCCAAGTTTTCTGTTTTTATTGGAGACTGGGTCTCACTCTTGGCTTAGGCTGGTCTTGAACTCCTGAGCTCAAGCTATCCACCTGCCTCAGCCTCCTAGAGTGCTAGGATTACAGGCATGCTGCACCCAGCCACCTGGTTATCTTTTATTTATTTATTTATTTTTGAGACAGAGCCTCAAACTGTCACCCTGGGTAGAGTGCTTTGGCATCACAGCTCACAGCAACCTTGAACTCCTGGGCTCAAGTGATTCTCCTGCCTCCCAACTCCCAAGTAGCTGGGATTACACAGCCACAATGCTTGACTATTTTTTGGTTGCAGCCATCATTGTTGTTTGGCGGCCCGGGCTGGATTCAAACCCGCTAGCTCAGGTGTATGTGGCTGGCGCCTTAGCCACTTGAGCCACAGGCGCAGAGCCATCTGGGTTATCTTTTAATGTTAATTACTCCTGCATTTCTTTCTTTTTTTTTTTTAAAGACAGAGTCTCACTTAGTTGTCCTTGGTAGAGTGTTGTGGCATCATAGCTCATAGCAACCTCCAGCTCTTGGGCTTAGGTGATTCTCTTGCCTCAGCCTCCCAAGTAGCTGGGACTACAGGCACCTGCCACAACGCCCGGCTATTTTTTTGTTGCAGTTTGGCTGGGGCTGGGTTTGAACCCACCACTGTCAGTATATGGGGCCAGTGCCCTACTCAGTGAGCCACAGGCGCCGGCCGCTCCTGCATTTCTTTAACAGTTCTCAGTTCATAAACTAAATAAGTATGTATTCCTTAAACAAGTTAGGCATTATGCGTTTGTAGATTAGATTTTGTGTCTGTTAAAGTGTTTACACTTGGCTGAATGAGGTGACTCATACCTTGAATCTGAGCACTTTGAGACCAGCCTCAGCAACATAATGAGACCCCATCTCTACAAATAAAAAAAATTAGCTGGGTGTGATAGTGCATGCCTGTGGTCCCCAGCTATTGAGGAGGCTGAGGCAGGAGTTGTGCCCAGGAGTTTGAGGTTGAAGTGAGCTATGATGATGCCACTACACTCTAGTTCAGGTGACAGAGTAAGACCCTGTGTCCAAAAACAAAAGTTTAAACTTGTAATTAAACCAGCCTTTTCTTTTAGGCAGCTAAAAGTATCGTATCTATTGTTTTTGGTACTCGAAGAATTGCCTGGGTTCACCTTGATCATAAATTGACAGTGCTGGATTGGCAGCAAAGTGACCAGTGGAAATTACCGAGCAGAACAAACCTGGCATCAGTCTATTTAGAAGAGGTAAGGCAGATGTGTCTCCAAATACCTACCTGCTATAGCTCTTGTGTAGTTTAATTTTCTAGTCCCAAAAGAAATGTAGTAAAAAATTTCTTAGTGGTAAATACTTATTACCCTGCCTATTGTTTTCTATCACCTTTGATTTTTAAAAAACTTAAGTCATTCTTCAGTTAGTTCAAGAAATGTCTTATGCGTCAAAGGAAGATACTGATGAAGTCAGTGGTAAAGTATATCATTCTAAATGTTCCAGAACATCACTACATTTATAAAGTTTATTTTTAAAAATGCTCTCCCACTGTCTCCTTTCAGTCTTCAAAACCTTGTGAAATGAGGGACAGGCATGGTGGCTCATGCCTGTAATCCTAGCACTCTGGGAGGCCAAGGCAGTGGGTTGCCTTTGAGACCAGCTTGAGCCAAAGGGAGATCCCATCTCTAAAAGTAGTCAGGTGTTGCGGTGGGTACCTGTAGTCCCAGCTACTTGACAGGCTGAGGCAAGAGAATTGCTTGAGCCTAGGAGTTTGAGGTTGTGAGCTATGATGTCATAGCACTCTACCGAGGGTGACAAGACAGAGTCACACACGAACAAAAAAACAACCTTGTGAAATGGGCAGGAACTATTATTATTGATTATATACTGTATATACTTGAGTACATACAGTATATGAAAACTGTGGTTCAATCAAGCATTCAATGTTTAGTCTGTTGGAGAGGTGATTGATTCTTGGTTATTCTAAACCTAGAAAGGTTTAAAGGTTAAATAGCTTTAAGTTTTCTAATCTAAAGGACAATGTAGACTTTAGAAATTATGAAGCCCATTTTTCACATGAAGAAACTGGTACTTAGGGAGACTAAACAGCTTACCTGATGAAACTATGACCAGAACTTGGCTGCCCATAAAATGCTTAAGTTATTTCAGAATTGTTAAAAGCAATATAAGTTACCTCATTACAGTATTTTAAAGTAGAAGTAGAACAGAGAGGAGACCCAAACATAAAACTTAATGTATTACTTCTGCTCACTTACTTTTTTTTTTTTTTTTTTTAAGATTTCATCAGTCATTTTGAAGATGCCTAAAGCAGATTTCTATGTTCTGGAAAAAACAGCACTTTCCATTCAGAACTCATCTCTGTTCCCTATACTGTTACATTTGCACATCACGGAAGCCATGCTGTATGCCTTATTAAATAAAACTTTTGCCCAGGATGGGCAGCATCAGGT
>CAUYPK010021930.1:0-12905 GCA_963574355.1 Loris lydekkerianus
CCACCTACCAAGACTTAGCCTGAATGAAGTGGAAATGTTGAACAGGCCTATATCAAGTTCTGAAATAGCATCAACTATACAAAATCTCCCTAAAAAGTAAAGCCCAGGACCTGATGGCTTCACGTCAGAATTCTACCAAACCTTTAAAGAAGAACTAGTACCTATACTGCTAAATCTCTTCCAAAATATAGAAAAAGAAGGAATACTATGCAATATACAAATTTAATGCAATCCCTATTAAAGCACTACTGTCATACTTTAAAGATCTGGAAAAATACTTTTCTTTTCATAATTATTCATTTTTAATTATTATGGGTACACAGTTATTGTATATATTTACGTTTTTTGTGTGATATTTTGATACAGGCATTAATCAAGTCAGGGTAATTAAAGTATCTATCACTTTAAGCATTTATCATTTCTTTGTGTTAGAACAATCTACTCTTTTAGTTATTTGCAAGTATATCCTAACTTATTGCTATTTATAGTCACTTTGTTGTGCTGTCAAATATTGTTTGTCCTATCTATCTCTCTTGTTCTGATGAAAAAAAATTAGGAATTTAATGAGTAATGGGCTTGGCTGGAGAAAACATGTAACACCAAAATGTGTAATAAATATTGAAAACTTAGTGTACATCAGTTTTTGTTTTTTTTTTTTTTTTTTTGCACATTGAAGAATTTGGAATTCATACAAGGGTCCCATGATGTAGATATTATCATATACATTTAATAAATAGAGAAATGACTCTCAGGAATGCATGTGACTCTACCTGAATACAGTCATGTCAGGGTTTGGCTCTGGTTCCCAGGACTTTATGCTTCTCATTACACTATGCAGTGTCCACAGATGAAAGATCACCTTTGGTAAAGTTTTTATTTTGTTTCTTCTCCAGGAAATAATCTTGGATCTTTTAAAAGATATGATAGAAAATCATGCAGAAGATTGACAGAATTAACACCTCTTGCGGTGATTTCTCCTTCTATGGTAACATAAATCCTGATCCATGAGTAAAACTGTGTCACAATTATTAATCTTTGAATGCAGGTTTTATTTTATTTACATATTTACATAATACTTGTCCAGTAGCATATCACATTTTATTTTTTACACATTAATACAAATTTGGCATGATATAATAAAACCTGCTAAGTGACATTTGCAGTAAAAAAGAAAGATTGATTCATTTATATTCAGAATCAATTAGACTATCTTTCTTGAGAAGATCTTTGTTTTTTCTATATAGAAATGTAGTTTTCTAGGAAAGATGCAGGAAAGTAAAAAGGGTACATGTGATATTTTGATCATTAATGTAGTGACCAAGGAGTTTTGTTTTTTTTTTTTTTTTAGTATATTTACACTGACATTACTTCACTGCTCTCTCTAGTTCTGCCTGGAACATATTCCATGGGAAATCATGTTCCACCATTTTCTCATCACGAATATAATTCCTAGAGTATACTGCAGATTTGGGGGTTCATGCAGATAGTCTTAGTGATTTCCTTTGGAATCAAATCCCAGTGACTAGAAGAATATAACAAACCAATAACATTTAACTGCTTAAAATTAATTATTCATCAAATAAGAAGATCTGGAAGAACATGAAACAATGCAGCCTCAAAACCTTGTATAAGAAAGACTTTAAAATAAGGAGGCGAACTTGATATATAATATCATCTTTTATTCAACAATAAAATTCTTTATAATATTTGTTTACAAATAATATTATATATTAATATATGTATATCTGTGTATATAATCACTGTGCCTTTCATATAACTTTAGCTATATGGGTAAAGTAATAGAAATGTGTTTATCCTTTCACAATGGTTTCTTCTTAGTCTGAAAAATGTCATCAGACTATTCCCCAAACTTATAAATTTACACAGCCTGTATTCTTTTTGGATCAACTTGTTATATATATAAGGTTAGAAGTAAAAAGTGAGAGAAAGCATTTTGTAAGATAAGGGATAGATAAGTCATCCACGTAAATCAGCCCTGTGAGTATACAGGCAGCAGTGTTTAGAAAACTGGGGAACAAAAAAATTCCAAATAATTCCTTCACTTGTATTGCCAGAAACCAGTTTTATTTTCATAACCTTCTTCATTGGAACTAAATATTTTGCTTGTTCTCATCAGCTAACCAAAGCATAAGAAAACATGATATAATTGTCATAATTTCACTTGTTGCAGGTAATAGTCATCAAAATACCCACTAGGCTATATATTGTAAAGATTAAAAACAATCAGACCCTATTGCATTTGTGCACTACTTTTTCTTTCCACATTATACCCTACTTTGGGACAGTCATACGCTAATATAGGTCTACAGAAGAAAAATGCAATTTCTGCATAGAGAGGTCTGAGGATCAGGAGTGTTATTAAGCAAATGACATGATGTGCTCCTATTTCCTCCTTTCATTCACTCATTCCCCCTTTTCCTTCATTCTTCCCTTTCTCCTTTTCTTCTACTCCTTAGCTCTCTTCCTTTTCATCTTACATTTAATCTTCTTGATAACAAGAACTTTTACCCTGCTGCACAACCTACAATGCATAGCATAGTACAAAAAGTAGGAATTTAATAAAGGCTCTTCCAAGGCTGTCATCTCTCAGTTCAAAAAAAAACTTTACCTCCCAATTTCCCCACAGCACAAGCACAAATAGTGACTTTTTTTTTTTTTTTTTACTTTTCTTCCTATATCTATTTAAAGTACTTCAGTCTGTGTATTCGCATTCCAAGATCTCCGCTATCTGTGAGTCATTTTACACCGTGTCACTGTGGTACACACAGGCCACTCAGTACTGCCTGACTAAACTTCCCTCCTCCTCCTCTCCTTCCTTTTCCTCCTCCTCTCCTTTTCCCTCCTCTTTCCTTTAACTTCATAAATCCCAATAGCTCTCTGTAAGAGGAAAAAAGATGGAATAAAAATAGTCTCAGTACTATGCTTTATAATTTTAAAATTTAGGTTGTCAGAGCAATGTCATAGATTTTTTAAACACAGGAAATATTTTTCTTATCTAATACAGGATTTTTCTCCTGTCTGCATATACACAGAGGCATTTAAATGGATAAAGCTTATGAAAATTAACTGGTAAGCAAAACTTTAAAAATCCAAACATGCATATAAACAAGAGAAATTTAAACCACCAAAGCTCAAAGTTGACTGAAAAAATTCAAGTTTTTCAAATATTTGAACAACTAATATATGACTAAAATATAGTCAATATGTTTTTATTCAGTCATTTCTTCATATTTAATACTATAATACATACCAATTAGACTGAGATAGACCATCATGGAAAGAGATGTTGAACTAGAGAAGATCTTCAACACAATTCCATTCAGATAATGAATTATAGAAACTAATATTTAGGGATGGTATATGACTTTGATTGTTTTATTTTAAAACAAAATATCCTCCTATAGGACTCAATATATTTGGAAAAGAAAGAAAAGAGCAAACAATAGCATTTATAAATGGGCAAAAGACATACAAATTAGCTTTCTAAATTCACTATTTTAGCGAATGTATTTTAAAGGTATTTAACATTTTATGGAAAACAACAACGTATCTGAAGATTTAAATTGAATAACTAGTTGCATAAATTAAGTAGTGGACATCTATAGATCAGCATAATCATCGTTCATTTCTCACTATTCTGGCCTTGCCACACTAGTTTTTCCTTAGGAAATCACATTTCTTCTATATTTTTTCTCTCTGTTTAGGATAAGACTTCTTTTTTATTATTACTTGCTATTTATTTAGAGATGGTGTCTTACTCTGTTGAGTTCAATGCAGCCTCAAACTCCTGGGCTCAAGCGATCTTCCTGTCTCAGGCTTCTGAGTGGATGGGACCACAGGCTCATGCCACAACATCTGGCTTGATTTTATTTATTTATTTATTTATTTATTTATTTATTTATTTATGAATGTGGGTCTTACTCTGTGTCCAGACTTGTCTTAAACTTCTGGCTACAAGTGAGCCTCCTCAGTCTCAGTCACTAGGATTCCAGGCATGAGCCACTGGGCCTGGCTATGAGCCTTCTTTTATATTCATACTAATTTGTTTCCATCCTGTTGCTATTCCAGATCTGAGTAATTAGAAAATTCATCAAAAAGCCTTCTAAATGTACTGAAACATAGATAGGTAGCTGTTTAGATAGAGGAAGATGGATAGCTGACTTACATACGAGTAGACAGAGATAGATATTGATAGATGTTACTGCTAAAGGGATCCCTTCTTACTCTAATTTTCATTTGTTAAATGTCAAAAATGAAAGCTACAATTACTTGACAAATTTGTTCTTAGTTTTCTTGCAAGTACCCAATGAAACCAGAAATCCTAATTCTTTTCTTCCTGGGAATGCAGCTGGGCAAAAATCAAGAAAGTAAAGAGTTAATTGAGTTTGGACATTCTCAGTATTAAATATTTTTCAAGTTTACCTGGAAGTTCTCTGATTATATTTTAGTTCAAACCTGGTTTTAATCTAAGCCTATTTCTGTAACTTTAGCATTACCTTGATGTATATAGTCTATGTAACACCACAGATTAATCTGAACATAACTAAGCTTAACATTCTTTAGGAAACATCTTACATCTGTTCATGTGACTATCTCAGCAAGTAGAATAAGTCATAATACAACTACAGATGAACTCTCTCTGTGGTGATGATAATTATTTCTAAAAGGCAATAGTGGCCCTCTCCCCTGAATTATGATTAATAGTGATAGCTTCTCGTTTTAAACCATGTTGAGTAACTGGTACCTGTTAGAGTACACTGACAGGAGGCAACTGTATGACGGTTTCCAGTTAGGGTTACCAGGAAGGTAAATAATAAACATAGGGGGTCTCACTTACAGAACTATCATTATGTGACAAGCTCTATAAATACTTAAGGCATTCCCAGAGCCCGTGAGATATAATCATTATGGCTTTATCTTATGTTACATACTTGGTGCACAGTGCATAGCATTTACACAGGACATGAGGAATGTCTAGAAGACGATGATGTAAAAATTTATTCTCCAAGTTTATGAACTCCTTTCATTAACTTCTTGTAATAGAACTCATGTGTTTTCACAAGCTCTGACTTAAGAACTCCTTCAGGATCCTGAGTTAACTGAACTCTAATCAGTCTGACAGTCAAATTCTACAGTGCCTGACCATTGGACACAGGGATACGTCTTCTCAGGGCTATGAAATCTCCTATACGTATCACAAGTACATTCACGGCTTACTCCCAGGAATACACTGATGCAAACTAAAATGCATTTTCTTTCAAATAGTTAAACCTATTGTCTCTGTTAAGCATGCTTGCAATTTTATGTGAATATGGGTTTTACATTTCATTTCAGAAAATACTATATCTGAATGAAAAAACATAACAGAGTTTCTTGAACTCATCAAAATAATATCCAGATCTTCCAATGGTGTTACCCAGTTCTAATCTTCAGTGGATTGGGGAACTCTTCAGCAGAATGTGGAAACTATTTAACTGTCTGGTACACAGTACCAGACTATTGTCAGTGGACTTTTTAAATGTAAATTATCCATATGTATATTACTTTATATGTCTTTAAGTTGTTTTTAAACAGATGTATTTTTGTAACCAGCTCTATTAACAAATTCAAAGACTCTTATATATTGGTTTTTATTCTGTTTTGTATAATCTTCTCCCTTAAATAATTATTTCATCTTTTGAGTTGTTTTCAGAAATGGTGGACTTTCTGCAAGACCCACAAGCTGAGATTTGGAAAGCCCCTGGCAGAGTTCCTGAACCAAGATTCCCTATCCTCTGCAACTTGCCCCCCAATGCATAGTAACCCCTTGTCAGTTAAACCAAGACCTGCTCTGAGGCACAACCTCCCCCCCCTTTAAAAGTCCTGATCTCCCTTAGTCAGAGAGATGGATTTGAGGCAGCTTCTCTCAGTCTCCTAAAAAGAGGTTTATGGCATTAAAAAAAAATCTGTTCTTCCTTGGCAATCTTCGTTATCTCAGTAATTAGATCTTTATGCAACAAGCAGTTGGACTTCAGCCAAAAGTCCCTTGTGATTTCAACAACATTTTAACTATTTTTTTATTCCTTCCTGGCAAACTCCTTTTCCTTCCACCTCTACAATTCTCTTAGAATACTGAGTTTGCACTATTTAGAGAGGCTCATTGATAGGAAATTATATGTTTATGCAATTTGCTCAGAAAAAAACTTCACCATATACCTCAAAGCTGAGATAGTTTGAGGCTCAAGTTCCAATTACAACTTATTGCAAATCTGTTTTCAGATGAAAGTGTAATAAAGTAATTATTGCCAGGGAATTTCCAAAAACTTTTAGAGGTCCTGCTATTGCCTATTTGCCAAAATGAACTATCTGCTCATTTATTCTAAATTAGAATTGTGTAGTTAGCCAAGATCAAGAAGATCAAAAACATGGTGTAAAGACAGTAGAGCACTGCATTTAGTATTTCCTTTTGTAAATACTGCTATCCTGTGCTTAGTTAAGTATTATTTAAGATACTATTGGATCTTTACAGAATGTTCACATGATTAAAATTTAATTTTGACACTAAAACATGTATGAAGTTCTGTCAAGTACTATTAATGATTAAACAATGAGGAAATACAATGTGTTCAATCTTTAATGTCTATTAAATCCACGTGGTAAGTGTAAGTGGAGACAATACTAACTACAATTCTTGTTCCCAAGTAGACCTTCACCCATTATAAATAAATGAGGGTCTTAGAATACCAATCAATAAGTGATGAAAGGAAACCATGCATGGCTGCTGTAATTTGAATAGCCCTTTCACAGAAATCTTATTATTCTCCTGCTAGGGACAGTGCCAAACACATACTCCACTTCCCACTTTGTAACCAAATGCCTGTGCATGTAGCCCTGTGATTATATTACTATCTCGTGCCTTAGATCATCCTCAGTGTCAGAGAGCTCTGAAAATCCCATTAAGAAATCATTTCAAGGAAACATAAATGCTCTTTGAAATCATCTTCAATGCTTTTCTAATTTTTTATACAAATGTTCCCTGCAAATTTATACAAATGTTTCCTGCAAAGCTCTTTAGAGAATGGGGAATGGATCCTTTTGTATTTATGCACAGAAGGATACATATATACACGCAGTTTATTTACTTTCTATTTTAATTGCTCTCCTAACTAAATACAGCATATGTAACGCAAATGTTTTCCAAACTTTGTATGTGTTCTCCTGAACATATATAATACTGCCATTTATAACTGAATTGAGCCTGGCAAAGCATTCCTGAATTATTTTTTTCTAAAGAGACAATATCTGGCTATGTTAGCCCAGGCAGGACTTGAACCCCCAGCCTCAAGTGATCCTCCTGCCTCTGTTTCCTGAATACTTGGGACTATTGGCACAGGCCACCAAACCCAGCTACAATAATTATATTTTAAGAAAAGGCTCTGTTGCAAAATTAAGTTTTCACTTTCTGTTAAGATTTTTGTGGTCTGATGAAAAATGAATACATAATGAAATTTCACCCAACTTCCATTCACTTTTCATTGATCTTCATAGCTTGAAGGAATTTGTCTTTAGATTCACTTCCCAGCAAGATTTTCCACCTACTTTTTTAGAGCGAGTTATCATCATTTGATTTTGATTGGGTAGAAGTCCTAAAACAGGGACATATTGATAATAAATCTCCCATTTTCTACTTTAGGGTGCCGTGGATTAGCAGAAAGTTCAAGCTAACCATACTAATTGAAAAGGTGACACAGGCAAGAGACAGAGGAGGCTTTTGCATCTTCCTAAATTTGTTTAGGATCATTTTTCTCCTAAATGCTTATTGCTACTTTATTTTTTTTAACATAACAAATTTTTAATGTGGATTTTATCACCATTTTAAATATAGTGATTGAAAATACATGTACAATGGAGCACTATACAGCCATAAAAAGGAATGAAGTACTGATATGTGCTACAATTTGAATTATCTCAAAATATTATGCTAAATAAAGGACACACAAAAAGGCATTCCATTTATACAAAATGTCTATAAAAAATAAATGTAGACATGAAAGACATCATGTAGACAGAAATCAGATTGGTGGTTCCCAACTGCTAGGGAGAGGGAGAAATGGGGGGAAACTGCCATGGGTATGGAGTGATTTCTCTTTTTTAGCAGACTGAATTATTGTGTCATTTATGTCTTTAAAATAAAATAAAACAATGTGATCTATGTCATAAAGATCTGCCTTTAACTGGCTGGAGAAGTCACAACTTTGGAGGGCTTCTGAATCATTCACCATAAAATTATATTTTTTTTATTCCAGTTAATGTGAGGGTACAGACTTCCCTTAACTGTAAAAGATCCAGATTTGCTCTCAAAATCTAGAATTTAAAATTCAACAAAATTTAAAATTCTTGTACGTCAAAAAGGTGTGGGCATTTGCCATGTATTGAATTTTTTTCTGACAGGCTGTTATGATTAACAGTGTAATTATTCTAATCAAGTTACAAGAAGTGAGCCTCATTTTAGGTGTCTCTCTGTTCCTAATAATATCTCTCCCTCTGAGAACATATTTACACAACATTTTCATTATTCCTGTGTCTCAGAGAAATGAAATTGAGTACACCATGGCTTTCCAATAGCAGCTAGTCCTGCTTCCTAGTTGTAGATGATCAAGGGTAGATAACTGCCCAAACGTGGACCAGTTAGAATCTCCTTCCTAGAGAATTTAGAACTAAGCAATTAAAAAAATTCTAATTCAGGTGGGGAAAGGAAGAGCAGAGAGAGGAAAGGAGGGAGGGGTGTGGGGCCTTGGTGTGTGCCACACCTTTTGGGGGCAAGACACGATTGCAAGAGGGACTTTACCTAACAAATGCAATCAGTATAACATGGCTTATTATACCCTCAATGAATCCCTAACAATAAAAACATAAATAAATAAACAAACAAATAAATAAATAAATAATCAAAAAAAAAAAAGAAAGAAAGAAAGAAAAAAAAAGATTCTAATTCAGTCTGAGCCGCTTGTTTGGACTTAAAACATGATAGAAAGAGGTGGGGAGAAATCTAGTCTATAGAGAAAAAAAATAGATGGGCAGTGAAATCAGAGAAGAAGCAAGAAAGAGAACAAGAGCAAGAAACCAGGAGACCCTGGCTAGTCTTCCTGTGGCTTTCTAAGTCTTAGCTTTATTTACCTAAGAAAACATACCATTTTGAAGATTCCTGTATTCTTTTACTTATGCAACCTCAATTAGTTTCACAACTTTGCAGCCATTTATATTTATTTTTAAGGCAATGATAAACTCTCAATTCTTTTTAACTGTTTAATAGAGAAGTCATTAATCCTATAGTTCTCCTTCCAGGTCAAGGAAACACGCTTCAGTTCTGCATCTATTGGGATTGTTGCCACTGTGACATGGCGTGGTTCCCGAGGTCACAGTGTCTGTAGACTAAGTTGTAAGTTTTCTCATGCTTGAGCTCATACTTAGGATGGGGATAGGGCTCTGAAAAAACATGAATTTCAGGGTGAAAAATTTTCTTCTCATCCTCCACCACCTCTTGCCACCTGCCTCCTCACACAATCTGTATCTGTCGACTTTTAAGCAGGATTTGCTGTCTTCCAGTTTTCCCTCAGGCCCTTAGGTGCTTATTTCTAGCTTCAAGACACTTTCAGCTTATGCTACCTAATGAGTCATAGGAATAATTTCAAAATTTACATGTAATGTAAAAGCATAATAATTAACCAGTTAAGGAACAGGCATTGAATGCCAAGCACTTTGTTAAACACTTTACATGCATTCTTTCATTTGATCTATATGACAGAGCTAGGTATTAAACATTATTATCATTTCTTTTAAGCAGGTGAAGAAACTGAAGTTTTATAAAGGTAAGTGACATAAACTCAAAAGCTAATAAATTAGAGATGTAAAGACTTGTATCCATTTCTGTAAATGCCAAACTCGTGTTCTGAGTTATTGGCCTACACCAGGTAACTCCAACCCATGCATTTAGTTTATATCTTTGCATGAAGTCCTACGCAGAAGCAGGAAGAGACTCAGGCTCCCACTGTTCAGGGCCCAGGGAATACAGGGTAGTGGTATGCATGGATATATTGGGAGAAGTCTGACATAGAATTTCTCATCACATATTTATTTATCTCTTGAGGGCAGGACAATATTGTCTATCTTCTGTCTCACCCATTACATAATGTCTTTCTGATGGCAAGCTCTTAATTACAAGTTGATTGATTAATGATTGGAACCACGAATGCAGCCTGTACTGCCATCACTACAGCAACTGCTCTAAACTATTGCCTCTTTTTTTTTAATGTCCATAACATATACTAATACATCTGTTAAAACAATCTCTATTATTTTCTTTTTATTATTATTATTAAATCATAGCTGTGTACATTAATGCGATCACGTGGCACCGTACACTGGTTTTATAGACCATTTGACATATTTTAATCACACTGGTTAACATGGCTTTCCTGGCATTTTCTTAGTTGTGTTAAGACATTTATATTCTACATTTACTAAGTTTCACATGTACCCTTATAAGATGTAGTTCTCTTCCTCCCACTCTGATCATCCCCTCCCCATTGACCAAAGAACCAATTGAAAACCAATGTGTGCAACAAGAATGGACATGAATCCTGTTTCTAATGGTGTCAAGATAATCCATTTAATAATTGGCTATTCTGGGTCATGTACTACTACTCTGTGGTAAGTATAATATGGTTGTTAAAAATTTTATTTTTCAAAATAATCACATTAAGTATTAGTACATGTTTTACATGTCTACAAATTTTGGGCTCAGGTTGATTAAGAAAATTCCTCCATGTCACCACATCCCTAAGTGGTGTAACTAAAATTTCAAATGGATTCATTTGAATTCATGGAATATTAGGCTACAACTGTAATAAATTAGATAAATGTAAAAGTGACATTGTTATTTCTCATTTCTTCATTATTTTGAATAAGTTTAGCTCCAAACATTATAATAGTGCTTTTTCATTACCACCAGAATTGCTCCAAGATTTCTTATTGTCTGTTTAACTGCCAATATAAAGGCATTATTTAGCTATATGTCACTTTTACAATAGATTAAATAGAAAACATATGTGACATTTATACAGAGACAAAACTCGAGAATTCTGAAATGCTGCCTATTGTAAAGACTGACAGAAAAGGTATAAACATTTAAAAAAATAAAAATAACAAAGAAATTTTTATTTTGATAATCCAAAAGTGTCCTAATACCTATGTCTTACATTTTATGTATACTTTTTTACATTTTATGTATACTTTTTTCACTCTTTTTTATGTATACTTGAGGTATCAAAGTGAAATGAAATTTTTTTAAACTTACATATACTTTCATGTTACTTATTGAAAACAGATAAACAAAAATCTCAGCATAATCAGTGATCTGTCTCTATAATGACAACCCCAAATAAAGCACATTCTAGCATATAGAATGTAGTGTATTCCTCTTTGTTTTCCCAATGAAATCTTATTGTGCTATATGAAAAATGTTTTGCAGAAGTTCAAATAGAGGAAAATATGAGAGATTCAAGTTGTTTAATGACACATGATGCCCAACTCAGCAGAACTCATAAAACAATAAAAAAAGGCAGTCTTAAAAAAATGCATTGTAGATAAAATATTTTCAAGTCCAGACTTTCAAACAATTATTATATCTTCTATTTCTAATAATAATTAGATATAATATGCACTTAGCATATTTTATAATGCTCTATAACTAAGCTTTATAGTATTATCATGACTGTTAACAAGTCAGCAACATCTCATTAAAATTGATATTTGTGTTTGTTCCTTATGAATAGAACCCATTATTTTAAGCTAATAATGAAGATTTGATACATATATGTCATTTCATATATAATTCACTTTCAATATAACTTGTCTTCACTGATACAAGTCAAAATATAAGAATAAAGGTGCAAGTTAATTGGTGATTTTAGGAAAATAACATAATCAGTCACCTTTTATTATTTTTGTTAATTTGATTTTTATTATTTACAAATAACTTATCTCATTTTATAACTATAAAAGAGCTATATGACTATGAGTTTTACCTTGACCTTTTATTTATAGAAAGATCATCATAAAATGATATTCTTAATTACATTCAGTGTCCACAATTATTTCCATATAAAAAAGACCCAAGTAGTACTAAACTTGAAGAAACTCTAGTGATATGAACAAGAGGTAATAAATGTGAAAAGTTTAGCATGGTACCTGCTCCACATTGAAACTAGTAATGTCCACTTTTATAATTAATTGACATAGGTAAGCTGGAAAAGATTACTAGTCTACACATTTTTATTCCACATTATAAGAAAGAAAATTTCCTTTTACCAGGAATTAAAGTCCATATTAGAAAAAAAAAAAAAAATCTCCATATCTTTTTAGATGTGAATATGGCCTCAAAAATAAACATAATCAAAAATATCCACTAATACATTTCTCTGTCAAGAAGATACACTATTATTTATACTAAAAAGCCAGTTTTATAGTAGAATGAAAATCAAAGGCATAGTTTGATAAAATTGTGAAGTAAAATTATCAAAATCACAAAAATGGCATTCTAATTGTACTCTCCTGGGCTTAAGACATATTACTTTCATCAAATTACCATGAAAAGGGATTGGATTAAAGATGGTGGCTGAGTAACAGTTTCCTCAAATCCCAACTCCCACAGTCGCAAAAGGATTAAAAATGTCCACTGGACTCTTGAAAGGCTTATCAATATTCTCAATTAATGTGAATGGTTAAATTGTCCTCTAAAGAGGCACAGGTTGGCGGACTGGATACAAAACCTCAAGCCAGATATCTACTGCATCCAAGAATCATGTCTTACATTAAAAGACAAATATAGACTCAAGGTGAAGGGA
>CAUYPK010021931.1:0-30026 GCA_963574355.1 Loris lydekkerianus
CAAACAAACAAACAAACAAACAAAAAGAGTTATTAAGGTAACTAGTCATAGAATTACTCTTCTTGACAGTAAACAACAATGCTCTCTTGAACCCTCTTCCAAATCATCTAACACTTGCAAAAATGTAAGTCCATTTTTATACCTTCTTTTTAAAATCTTCCATGGTTCTCAATAATGTGGGTTTTTCTTCATTGCTATGAGCCAACAAATCTAAATTTGTTCAATTACAGCAATATTCCTGGTAGTTTTTAGCTAGAGGGTATCGATTTCTTATAATAAATCTTTTTTTAACAATATATCAAATATATCAAAACTTTTGTTATTGCTGTTGACTTTGTAAGTTGGTTTCTTGGATTATAACAGTTATAACAGGAGCACTGGCTGGCAGTGAAGCCTAGAAGGATTTGAGTATCTAAACTATGCTATTAGAAAAATGGATGCCTTCCTGGTGGAGTAATGTTTTAGTTGTTTTCTTTCTGAAAAGAGAATGCCAATGGGAAATATGAGAAATGGAAAGATGGTCTGAGAGCAAAGTAACAGGGATATTGATACAGAAGGGAGGAGGAGCCACGTGGAACTAAAAATTCATTGTGTTAGGCAGAGAAAAGTTAATGAACGTAAGAATCTGGACTGAGCTGAAAATGTTACAGTTGTCAAAAGGGAGGAATTGGTAGTTTATACGCTAAACGCAAGCACACATGTAAAAAACAGTTCAAACCCTAGAATAAGGTATCACATTAAGGAAAAAAAAATACATACAAGAACTTGTACAAATGAAAATTAAGATAATGTTAGTACTTACTGAGCTAAAGACATTTAAAGAACAAAAATTAATTAGGAAAATTAATTCATTTGAAGCACACTTTCCTGAGTGCCTCTCCCTAAGAAGATATGTAAAATGCCATCGCTTTGAAGTTTAATAACTCCTATTTGTCTCATTTCAAAACCATATCACATCTATCTGTCTGAATTTAAGAGGTCATTAATTACAAGCTTTGGGGATCTTTTATCCTATATAGAGTAAAATGGATGATGACTTAGGATTTCTGTCACACTGAGAGCCGGAAAATGCTTTTAAAGTGAATGAGTCAATTGTTAGAAAATACGTTTGAAATGGAAGACATCTTCCTTAGTCAACTTAAACTGTGCACAGAATTTCAAGAGAAATTCTTCAGCATGGTAGCAGAGATGCTAGATGAAAGCACAGTATTTCCTGGTAAACATTTTCTACAGGCACCCCTGAATGTTTTTCTGCCTTTCTTAGTAAAGAGGATGAAATAAAAACTTCGAATGGCTGAAATTCTCCCTGAATAGAATGGCCTGAAACCAAGGCAAACCCAATGAACCAGACATCTCAGGAATGGGATGGTTTTGATCATTTGAATAGTCATACAATTAATCAATTGGAACTTCTTTTTTGATTTAACTTTTATTGATTGATTAACTTTATTAGAGACGATCTTTCTGAAATTCATTAGACCTGTGTTCCTCTTCTGTATCTAATCCTAAGAAAAAGAAAGAGGAAGGTTGTATGTGTAGCAACCAAAAATGTGCAGTCTGGAGTGAGGCATTTTGGTCCTGGTCCTGGCTCCATCCCTGTGTATGATGTGTGGAGAATTGGTCTAACCTCTAAAGTGCCTCAGTCTCCTAGCTTAAAAAAAATGTGAAGAGTTGATGTAAAAATGAAATGAGATAATAGTTATAATATGCTTAAAACAGTTCCTGGGACACGGGAAGCACTCAATGCATGTTAGCTGTCATTGTTTTTTATTGAAGGATATATTCTGGAATCATCATTTTATCAGGCATCAATGATCAGGAGGCAATATGGTATGTCGGTGTAGGGGTCAAGCTCTGTGGCTTTGACTTTCCTCATTACCATCTATTAGCTGGGCAAATGCACCACTCCATGGCTCGACTTGCTAATCTGTAAAATAGAGGGAATAATGTCTGCTTCTAAGTCCTGCTGTGATAAAGGAAACACAAACACATGCATCCCTTAGCACTGTGGTCCCCAACTCAGGGATGCATATCTTCACACCCCCCCCCCCAACCCTCCTTCCTGTCCCATCCCCACCTCATCCCAACTCCCATCATGGAAAAATTGTCATCCATGACCATGAAACTGGTCCCTGGTGCCAAAAGGCTGAAGACCACTGCCTTAGCAAAAATATCTGGCACAAATTCTTGCTCCTTTAAGTAATAACTGTTATTGAATAATATTATATCGTTATTGAAGTGTGGGAGTTGTGGATGAATGTGTACTGGGCCTAGAGCAGAGTTTAAAATTTTTCTTCTCCAATTATTTCAAAATTTGTCTATTCTTTTGTCTTTAGAAGTTAATTCTGTAAAAATGATGATTAATCCAGAATTTAGTTAACTGGATTTAACTAATTCAAGCATTCCTTCTGTATTTGTTCTTATTCAGAACAAACTAATAGAGTTGCTGTCATTCAGCAGGAAGGAGCTGAAAGGAGCTTTCCAGTCTCTAATTTATTCTGTGACTCTGAGCAAGTCAGTCACACCCAGGAGGAGAATGCAGCCAATCTCCCAGCCTGCAGGACACCAAGACCTTTGCCAGAGGGATTTTTTCAAAGTGCCAGAGCAGGTGCTATCCGAATGCATTCCTGAGGAGTACAGACTTCCTTTTCAATTAAAGGGGCTTCTTCTCATCATACTTCCCTACAGCATAGTTCCCTACAGTTCTCCTTTCGGCAATCTATGGCTTAGTGTGGCCTTATTGCAACATAAATTCAGAGACAAAAGTGACGTCAGAAAAATGGTGTTACTTCCAGAAGTCAAGAGATTGCAGGTAGGAGTGGGGCAGCCAGCACCATGGCAGAGGAGTTCGGATCACAAGCTTTAGTATTCATGCTACGTTCAACCCCCAGCAACACTACTGCCTAGTGAGATAACCTTTAGGAAGAAATTTCTTCATGTGGGGAACGCAGGTCACAAACACCTACTTCACCATGTTGCTGAGAATAATAAATGAGATAATCCTTACAAAGTATTTACCACAGCTCCTGACCATATCAAACACTTAATAAATACTAGCCATAATTTTTTTATTATGAATGAACATTCATCTGGGGTCTTAGCTGTATGCTCACAGTATACTAAAATATACCACATTTTGCCATGTGTAATGTTCACTATTTTGCCCAAATTTTTGAGGGGAAAATTAAAGATGTACATTATACATGAGTAATACTAATTTTGTATCTATCTAAATGTTTTAAATTTTTATTTATTCTTCTGTATTAAAAGTGTAACTCTATAAAGCAATAATGACATTCACATGTAAAATAATACCCTGGAATATGGTAATTGTACCCCCTCTGTGCTACCCCCTCACCCAGTAAGCACCGCAGCTACAAGAGCCTCCAGCCTGCCCAGCTAATTGTGCTGGACACTGTTGCCATCTTGGAAGTGGGCCCACTGCGGATAGCAGTGCAATGGTTAGTGTCAGGACATTGGTGAAAGAAGGGTGGATGTGGCCACTCAGTGGAGCCTCTTTCTCTTGTGAGAGGTACAAGGTGCAGAATGGCCACTGCAGAGAAGCCAGGAGCAAGGTCAGGTGGCAGGTGAGAGTGTCTGGATGATCCGAGCACCTCACCTTCTCAACTGTCTCCTTGGGCCAACCCTCATCCCCACATCCCCTCATTTCCTATTCTCACCCATCTCCCTTGGTGAGAACACGGCCATGGCCAGTCTGCTGAGAACCCCACTAGCCTGCCCTGCTGCCCGGGGCTCCTGATGGTAGATCTCTGTCCTTTGAGGGCTGCTTCATCTCTTACACAGCTCACCCCTTTCTGAGGCCCCCAAGACACTGCACTGAGGAGGGAGATCCCTGAGCTGGAGTCCGGGAGATCTGGTTCTACTAGAAGACCTTTGTTACGACCTTGGGCCTCCCTGCGAAATTTCTCTCTGTATGGGCACCTGGAAATGAAGCACAAAAGATCATGGGGTACCTGAGCCCACAGATTGTAATTCTGAGCCTATGCCTTGTCCAAACTCCTCTGTTATTGAATTGGCATAATTTCCCAAACTTGAAAGTAGGAAGAACTATCTAGAATGCTTGTTAACAGAATGGATACCCAGGCCTTTCTCCTGGAGACCTGATTCAGTGTGGTTCACAGGTCTCATTTTAACTAGTCCCCCAGGTGATTTGTAGGATTTGCAAGTTTGGGAAAGGCTAGTGTCATTCATTCTGACTTTACTGAGTGCCCAATGTCTCGGTGGCTCAAGGAGGTCATGGTCTAGTCACTAAATAGAGTTGTATGTGCAGAGTACTCACTGGATATCATCAGGGAAGGCTTCCTCTGCAGCATGGCATTTCAGCCGCCTCAGAATGGGGCCAGCGGCCTGGGAAATGGGGCAGCCTAGAAAGTGCAGGGATCTGCCACGATGAGCTCAGAGCAGGCAGGGCCAGTCCTGACCCCTCACACCAGCTTCCTGGGAAATAAGTCCACTGGGGTTCTCAGCAGAGTGACTGTGGCCACGTTCCTACTGACAGACATGGGAGGGAATGGGAAAGGAGAGGACATGCAGACGAGGCCGGGGTGAGAAGGAGCAGTGGGGAGGTCAGGGGCTCAGGTCACCTGGACCACTCTCACCTGCCACCTGGGCTCACTCCCAGCTTCTCCGTAGTGGCCAGCTTTGTGCCTTGTGCCTTTTGCAAGAGAAAGAGGTACCACTGAATGTCCACTTTAGCCTTCCTTAAAAAAGTTAAAAGTTTTTTTCCCTGGAAGTTTGGGCCAAAAATGTGTGTGTACATTTTACACAGGAGTTTATTATACACAGAAAAATATAACACTTCTGAGATTCATTCTTGAAGTTATCAATACAAATGACAGTTAATCACGATAAAGTCCTGAGACACTTATCGCCCTCTCATAATAAATCTTCTTTCTTTCCATCTCGATAATCCTCATAGACTTCATCCTGCCCCCCATTAGGCAATGATTCCTCAAGAAACAGTAATAAACAGTCAAATGAAAACCTTGTGACAGCTATGACTGTAAAACAAACCAGACTGTAGGGAAGGGTAAGTTTGGCCACATGATCACCAGGACATTTAGGCAAATGATTGGAAGGTTTCTAATCCTTTGAGATACACACAAACTTTTTCAGCAATCACAAAACAAAACAAACCAAAGCAGTTCCACATGGTTGCTTTCCAGAATAATTTTACCTGTAATTGACAATAACATAGAACCCAGAAATGTTAAATAAAGAGCTGATCAAAGCAGCTTGTAAAATTTATTATCTCTTAAATGCTGTGATTTTTCAGGAGGTATGTTATAAACATTGGTATGAGAATCTTCAATGAAATAGTCTGCCTTGGCTGGGTGCAGTAGCTCCCAGTAACAGTGAGACCCCATCCCCGAGAAAAGTAAAAATAAAAAAAATTACCTGAGTGTGGTGGTACACACCTGTAATTTCAAGAAGACTAATTTCAAATCTAAATAGGGAAGAAGGTATCTGGGCAGTTTATGCCCTTGTTAGGCATGTGGAAGGGACTATACAAACACACAGGGGTAAAATTGGGCGTGCTTTCATGTAGCACCACAACTGTCATATGGTAGATGATCCTGGTCTCTTGGGAGACTGAGGCAGGAGAACTGCTTGAGTCCATGAGTTTGAGTCCATCTCATGCAATGAGCTATGATGATGTACCACAATCTACTCTGGACGACTGAGCATGACCCTATCAAAAAAAAAAAAAAAAGAAAAAAAAAGAAAGAAAGGAAAGAAAGAAAGAAAAGAAAAATAGCATAGCCAGCCTCCAAAAGAAACCAAACACTTGAAACTTAATTCAATCAGCAGGTATGAATTAAGTTTTTCAACCGTATGACATTCATGGAGTGACATGAATGCACACTCCCTCTTACCCCAGTGTGTATGTGCGCTCCTTCCACACGCCCAACAAGCACAGCTGCCCAGACACTTTCTGAAATTGTGGAAGTTCTTCCCTATTTAGATTTGAAACCTCAAAACTTCCGAAATTTGCTTCCAAGGATGTCCTTGTATGTCAATGATTCTGCCACACTCCCATACTTCAAACGCTAAAGACAGTAGCATGGTACCTCCCGTCTTCTCCAGGTCATTCATCTCAGTACTCTAGCTTTACCCAGATTACATCTGTGCAGAATTCCATTTAACATACTACATAGCAGAGAAAATGCCTGGAGAGCAAAGACCACATCTTCATTTTGTTTGTCCCTCAATACTTTGCAGTGTCCTGGGTGTTGTAGGTCCTAAAGGAATAGTTTTGAGTCTCGTGCTGAATAAAATGTTTTGCAGGTAAACTTGCTAAGCTCAAAAGCAGACTGAGGCACTACATGGGACAGCAGATGACAACCCCTGTGATCATCATTTAACTATAGTTAATGGACGCAGAAAAGGGATTGATATTTACAGGCTGTGTGTTGTTACACTCCTCTCTCTTCTCCTGTACTGTAGTGAGTAGTGACACTCTCTCCAAATTTGATGATTGTGGTGATTTCTGAGACAGATGTGGCCAGAATCTGCCCTCACCAACTATGGGGGTCCTCAAAGGGAACAACCTTTTCCTCTGTTATGAGGCAGAGCATCCTATAAATACTTCTTGAATAGGTTTATGAATGATCTAGTACAGGTACCTGCTTTCTAAAAAAAGACATAGATTTTATGTACTAGTTCTCTGTTGCCCATGCAGCAGGGTCAGTGTGACTCAGCAGTTGTGATTTGCCTGCCATGTTAGAATTACTGTAGGAAAAAAATGTTATTGTATGCAAATCTACAAGCAGATATTATTTCAGGATTCAATTTAAGGAGTTAATCTTCCATGAAAATATAAATACCTCTGGAGGACCCACCTTTAAGCATAATAGTCCTTTATTTCTTTGGGTGAATGAGTTTTTCTATATCCTTTTCCAAGGATGTTTATTGACAAAGGTAGGCTAGGTGCCAAGACACACTTAGGGACTCTGGGGGAACATCATTGTACCTGAATGTTATGAATTCTTTGTGAGGCAGGCGAATTACTTCTCTTCCTTATTTAATTGTTAAAAATAGAGACTCAGACGAATCAGAGAGAAGCAGAGTTTACAGATTTCTTCGGGTAGAAAGCCCAGAACTCAAATTATCAGCCTTTTTACCCTTGTGGCAGAAGACTGTGATCTCACTGAGGGCAATGACTGTGTCTTGCTATGATTCCTGTATCAGCATTTCATGTGGCAGTACCTGGTTGGCACTTGGTATATATTTATTGTATAGCTGAGGAATGAATGTGTGCCTCTGAGCTTCTAAGCTTTCTAGTGTTCTGGTATTTTGAGGTAAACTGTTTCCTGCTTCCCATGATTGCCTGAAGAAGGGACCTCTCTACACTCTCATTTGGGTAGTGCTAGAAAGTACATTTCTGTTCTTTCTCTTCCCTCTTTAGCTTGGTTTCCCCAGCACTAGGGTTAGCTGAGTCTGATAAAACTTATGGCAATTTATTAAGAGATGGGCTACTATTCCTCTAAAACAGTAGATAAACTAAGCCTCATGTCTCTCTCATGCACTACAGTGTAACAGCTGAGTACAAAGGGCCAAGGCTGGCCTCAGTTCTCTCAGTCCACGTGGGAAGCACTTCTGGACTTGTTTTGCTTTCTTTTTTTTGCTTCTTCTTTTTCTCCTTTTCCTTCTCCTCCTCCTTCTCCCCCTATTTACGTATGTATTTTGTAGATAGGGTTTCAGTCTGTCACCTGGACTAGAGAGCAGTGGTATCACTATAGCTCACTGTAACCTCAAACTCATGGGTTCAGGCGATCTTCCTGCTTCAGCCTCCTGACTAGGTAGGACTGCAGGTGCACATCACCACACTCAGTTAATTTTTCCTTCTTTCACTAGACTCAGGGTCTTGCTGTTGCTTGGGCTCGTCTCAAACTCCTTAGCTTAAGCAATCCTCTGACCTCAGCCTCCCAGACTGCCAGGATAACAGGCGTGAGCCACTATCCCTGGCATTGGACCTGTTTTTATAAAGGGATGCTGTTGTTAGCACTGATATCTGGAACACTCTTTAACAGCAACTGATGTGTGAGGCAAACCATAGTCTTCCATGTACCTGACCACTATGTAAATCTTAGAGGTGGGGGTGCCTTGAAGACCTAACCCTCCCTACAGGTAGGGGTAAAATCAAGATTTGAGATTTGTTAGGTGGAGATCCCTACATTGGCTTCTGGTCCCAGAGAAGGTCTCCACTGAAACCTTATTAGGAACTTTGAAACACTGTGCTTTCATTTTTGATGGTGGCAATTTGATTGTCATTAACATTCTCCACTGCATAGAGCTCAGCAAGGGGAGGGTTGATTGGTTGAGGTGGCTGATTTCCACACAATATGTATGAGATGCTGATCTATGAGAACATACCTCTAACCTAATAGTCAGGAACTAGACAGAGCATAGACACATCATGAACACATCACATCAAAGCCTCAGCTTTCTATTGTTATTTCATCCTTTCAAACCATCGTTTCACATTTTAAACTATCATAACTATATATGTTAGGTACCTTGTAAGGACTTCTTGTTTAACACTAATTTTTATTTTTTACTTTCTTTTCTTTTTGTTTTTGAAAGGGAGTATCACTGTCACCCAGGTTAGAGTGCCGCGGTGGCAGCCTAGCTCACAGCAACCTCAAAATCCTGGGTTCAAACAATCCCTCTGCCTCAGCCTCCCACGTATGTGGGACTACAGGTGCCCACCACAATGCTTGGCTAATTTTTCTATTTTTAGTAGAGATGGGGTCTTGCTTTTGCTCAGGCTGGTCATAAACTTCTGAGCTCAAGTGATCCTACTGCCTCGGCTTCCCAGAGTGCTAAGATTGCAGGTGTGAGTCACTGTGCCAGGCCTTAATAGTAATTTTTAAGTTTCTGCTGAAAGTGCACTATTCCCATGATTACCCTGATCCCATGAGTCTCAATTATTTCTTATACACAGTAATTAGGCAAGACTGTTTATACACACACACACACACACACACACACACACACACACATTGTGTATATGTGTGTATATATGTGTGTGTATAAACATATGTGTGTATGTGTGTGTGTATATATATATATATTTATTTTTATTTATTTATTTTTTTTTTAGGAACTTTCCTCACTGAGCAAGAATGAAGGCATGAGGCCAGGAAAAGAAAATCACATCCATAATGCTAGACATTCAGGGTCAGTTTAGTGTTTACATGCTGCCACTCACATTTTTTTTCAAGGGCTCTTATAAAATAGAGTATGCACAAAGTCCTGAGCTAAGCAGCAATCCATTTTTCAGTTTGCTTAAAACTAAATAGGAAGATACTAGAGCCTTCTATGTCTCAACCTGCTATAAATAACCTTCTAGTTAAAGGCAAGGTCAATTCAGAAAGACACGCATCCCATACAAGAGGAGGGAGGCCACATGATGGTGGAAAAAGGAAGAGGTGTGAGAACAAAGGAAGAAGGGAGGGAAAGAGGAAAAAGAAAGGGGAAGCAGGAGCAAATTTGCTTTTTAAGTAATCCCCTGGGATTTGGTATGTGGATTCTCCCTGTTTCTTCCATCAGAGGGGTTACTTTCTCCTTAAGGAAATGTCCATTAATGTGCTTTCATGAATAAATGGGAGGCTTTCTCATACATTATTCCTTCAGTCGGAAGTTTAGAAATTTCAGTAACAGAAAAGTATTTGCTCCTATGAAAGGCAAGAGATCGATACTAAAATGGAACACCAGAGCAGATACAGGTCTAGAAACTCTTCCTTCAATAGCAAGGCTATAAAATACCATACACAAGTCCTGAGATTCTCACAGGAATTTTTTCCATATAATGGGCATGGTTAAGTATTTCTTTGTTGCTCCTCTGTTGGTCATGTCATTTCTCTTAATTTTCCATCTCCATGAAATAACATCTCCTGTCTCTGTTTTCAAACACCTGAGCTTTCACCATATTGGGATTCTCATAGGTGCTTAGAAAATATTTTTGACAAAATTAATACAAATATTTCATCTGTCCAACATCAAATGGAATGGAATTTGTGATAAGGCTATGGGGACAGTAGTACTTTATATGTATAGCTCACAGATACAAGATAGGTGCAAGGCTGTACAGCTGTTAAAGATCCTAGGCCTTGATTCATTTTATTTGGGGCAGAAAATGAGTCTGGAGATCAAGCATGTGGTGAGGTAACTTTGCATCTTGCCTTAATGGGGTTTGCAAATGAAATGAAAAAGAAATGGAAGGTGAACCTCCTCTTTTTGTTTTTAATACCTTTATTGAGAAATAATGCCATATAATTCACTCATTTAAAGTACACAATTTAATGGTCTTTAGTACTGTGAATATTACAGAGTTGTTCAGCCATCATTACAATCAATTTTAGAATATTTTCTCACCCTAGGAAAAAACTCCATATCTTCAGCTGCCACTCTCCATTCCCTATCTTCCAGTCCTAGGCAACCACCAATCTCCTTTCTGTCTCTATACACTTGCTTATTCTGAACATTTCATAAAAATGTACTCTTACAATTACATAAACTGTTAGGATTGACCTCTTTCACATGGCATAATGTTCTCAAGGTTCGTCCATGTGGGAGCATGTATCAATACCTCATTCCCTTTTGTGGATGAATATTATCCTATTGTATGGATATACTGCATTTTATTTACCAGTTGATAGACCTTTGAGCTGCTTCCACTTTTGGGCCATTATGAATAATGCCATTGTGTACATCTATCTACAAGTTTTTGTGTGGACATATTTTCAGTTCTCTTGAACATATACCTAGGAAAGTAATTTCCCAGTCATACCGTAACACTACGTTCAGCATTTTTAGAAGGTGTCAGACTGTTTTTCAAAGTGGCTGTTCCATTTACAGCCCCATTAGTAATGTACAAAGCATTCCATTCCTCTATAACCTTGCTGACACTAGTTACTGTCCGACTTTTTGAGTTTAGTCATCCTAATGACTATGTTGTGTTCACTGTGGTTTTGAGGTTTTGATTTGCATTTCTCTAATGATGAACGATGTTGAGCAGTTTGCATGTGCTCTTTAGCCTCCTGTTTATATTCTTATAGTACATGTCTATTTGAATGCTTTGCCTAATTTTAAGTTGGATTATTTGTCTTTATATTATTAAATTATAATCCTTCTTTATATATTCTGGATGCATATTTATTAGCAATATATGTTTTAGATATATTTTTTTCCCTTTCTGTACATTGTCTTTTCACTTTCTTGATGGTATCCTTTAAGGTACAAACGTTTTTAATTTTGGCAAAGTCCAATTTATTTATCTTTTCTTTTGTTGCCTTTGCTTTTGTTTGTCATATCTAAGACAAACAAATTTTATAGTTGCAGCTCTCTCTTAGAGGTCTATGATCTATTTTTGGTTAAATTTTACTTATGGTGTGAGAAAGAGATACAATTTCACTGTGTTCCATGTAGGTATACAGCATACAGTTCTGTTAATACCATTGGTTGAAAAGACTATTTTCAATCTGATTATATTATCAAAGTGCCTTGTCAAAAATTAATTGACTACATACATAAAAATTTATTTCTGGAATCTCAGTTCCATTCTATTGGTCTATGTGATTTACCTTGTGCCAATACCCACTGTGTCCTCATTACTGTAATTTTGTAGTAAGGTTTAAAATCCAAAAGAGTGAGTTATCCAGTTTCTATAGTTTTCTTGTCCTATTTAATATTGTGTTTTGTCATTCTAAGTCATTTGCATTTCTATATAACTTTTAGGATAACCTTGTCAATTTCTCAAGAAAGCTGGCTGGGAATTTGATAAGGATTGGGTTGAATCTGAAAATTAATTAGGGAAACATTGTCATCTTAGTAATATCTTTTGGTCTGTAGACATTTACTTAGGGCTTCTTAAGTTTCTGGTAAAAGGGTTACCATATATACTCGAGTATAAGGCACGTTTTTTGTGCCAAAAAACCTGAACTTGGCACAAATTTTGTGCCAAAAAAACTTGGCTTATACTCGAGTATATAGGTATATCATTTTCAGAGTGCACGTTTTGCAATTAATTTGGTAAATTTATTACTATGGATTTTATTATTTCTAGGGGAAGGAAACTATAAATGGAATTGTTTTCTTCATTTCATTTTTGGATTGTTTATTGCTAACATATAGAAAAACAATTGATTTTTGTAGATTGGTCTTGTGTTCTGAACTTGTTTATTACTTATAGTAGTTTTATAGCAGATTTATTAGAACTTTCTGTGCATGAGATCATGTCATCTCCATACAAAGAGATGGTTAGTACTTTCAATATGGATGCCTTTATTTCATTTTCTTGACTTATTATCCTGTCTAGAACCTCTACTATCATGATGAATAAAGAGATGAAAGTTGACATCTTTGTCTTGTTACTGATCTTCAGAGAAGAATATTCAGTCTTTAGCCATTAAATCTGGTATTAGCTTTGGATTTTTCACACATTTTTTTTTTTTTAATCAGGCTGAGGAAGTTCCCTTCTATCACCAGCTTGTTGAGTTTTTCTTTTTATCATAAAAGGATGTTCAATTTATAAAATTCCCTTTCTATGTCTACTGAGATGATTAAGTTTTTATGTATGACAGGGAGTAGTATATAATATTAATTGATTTTTAAATGTTAAATCACTTTTGCATTTATGAGATAAACTCCACTTGGTCATGGTGTATAGTCATTTTTATATGTTGTTAAATTAGGTTTGCTAGCATTTTTTTGAGAATTTTTGCATCTATTTTCGTAAGAGATCTTGACCTCTAATGCTTTCGTCATGTCTATGTCTAGATTTGATATCAGGGAATTATTGGCCTCATAAAATAATTTGGGAAGTTTTTTCTCCTCTTTTTAAAAATCTCTTAAATACAATTATTATTCCTGCCTCTTATATAGTGCCTGGTAACCTCCTTCATTCTGTTTATAAATTACAGCACATCTGAACTTCCTCATTAGTCAGTACTTAGGAAAGTACCTATGTGATTTGAACCAATTTATTCTCATCACTAAACAGTATTTATAATGCTCCCACATGATTTAAACCAATTTAGCTTCCCATGAGACAAGTCAGGTGGCAGATAGAGATGATGCATGTTGCAGATGTGCAGCTATTAAGCACAGGGAGAGAAGAAATGCCTGTAGGATACTTAATTTCTAAGGAGCAGAGAGCTAGTCACAGGTCATTCTGGTGATGATAATGATGATATTGTAGTCTAGGACTGCAGGAAAGGAGTCTTCACATCTAATCTTCCAAATTCTGCTTTTTTCCCTCCTTCCGACCAGATTTTTTTCCTCTCTCCATCTCTCCCTTTCTCTTTTCCTTCCCTTCTTCAAAGCTAAATTTGTTCCTAGCTTGAGATAAACTCAGCAGAGATAACTCACTGATGCCTTAAAACTAAGATGAGCAAATCAGGAACTAGAGTTAGATTAGAGTAGGTTTTGTTGTTGTCTGTTTTTTAGTCTAACTCATAAAACACTGGGAAACGAAAGATTTTACAGCAGCAGCAGCAACACAATAACTTGTCTGATTTTGGATGAATCAACATCTTTTCAATCTCCTTATAACACTATATTTTACTGAAATACTTTATTTTAGATAATATAAAATTATAATCTTTAATTCCTAAATGTTTGATGAATATAAATGTTCCTTTTTAAAAAAAAAATCAAGTCAAACAAGTTATTTAGTATGTTTTGGGTTTTGAGGGATTAGAGAGGAAGGGAGGTTTAGATACTTTCTATTTTGAGGAATTTTCAGTACTAGTGAGAGAAGGCATATTTTAAAGAAATGCTTAAATAAGAATTTAAAACACTGGGGGTGGGGGTGGGGGTAGGGGTGGAGCAAGATGGTGGCCAAGTAATAGCTTCTTTGCAAGCAGGAGCAGTGAGACTGAGGAGAGAAGACTCGTGTAATCTCTGGCTTGTGGGCTCTGCACAGACACATCCCTTTGTGGATGCAGAGAGACCGTGAGAGACTTCTGGACCCCAAGAGAAGGACAAAAGCAGGGAAAAGTGGCAAGTGGTTGGGAACAGGCTACAGCAGCTGTAACTATAACAGCAGCGAGATGGCAAATAGGGAAAGCCTCCCTGTGGGTTGTTTTGTTTGTTTGGACTTGGCAAACAGTTGAATTACCTTGAGAGAACTTGAGTGAGAGTGTGGGTGTCTTTAAGCATTGTCAAGGGCACGGGACTAAGCCACTGGGCAAGAACAGAATTAACATTGTTTGGCTATGGGCTGCACTAGCAGCCATTTGGGAAAACTGCCCCTGTAGGCTCCACCCTCAGGGTCACAGAGTGAAGCTGGGCTGGGAGACCTTTGGTGAGTGATCTAGTGACTGCAAGCAGCGCCAAAGGCTGGGACTGAGATGCTGAGGAAGAGTGGAATTTTTGGTGCTTGGCAGTGGGAGGGCAGCCTTGCAGCCTTGGCTTTCAGGGGCATAAAGTGAGGCTGGTTTTGGCCCACTGGATAAGTGGGCAGCCATTTCAGGAGAGATCCCAGTGATAAGTGCTTTCCTGGGAAAGCTTCTGCTTAGCCAAGGTTAACAGTTTAAAGTGTCTTTTAAGTGTGCTGAGGAAACATTCAAACTTTCAACTCTGCAGGGTTTGAGGGCAAAATAGTCAGCAGAGGCCTCCAATCTCCATCTCATACAGCGGTATCAGCATTGGGATTAGCATCTCATACCCCAGAAGATGACCTGTTGCCAAGACAATATTCAGAAATATATACACACTGCTTTGTTTTTAAATTGTATTATTATTATTATTTCAACTCCCCTCCCCCCTAGATTTTTCTTCTTCCTTCTTTCTTCATTTTTCTAGTATAAATATAATTTTCCATTGTTGCCTTCTTTAATAATATGAAATTCACTTTTTGCTGGTGTTTCTGCCCCTGTTTCTTTCCCCTAATTTTATACTGTAAGGTTTTCTGTTTGTTTGTTTTGGTTTGATTTATAGTATTTTTGTCTTTTCTCTCTATTTGTTGGAGGAGGGGTACCCTGTCTGCTCAGGCTCACAAAGAGCTTCTGACCTCAAGGGAACCACCCAACCCAGCACCCCCAGAGGTTGGGTATTCTTAACATGTGGGTCTAAGTACCCTACTATACACTTTTATTACTCCTCTCTCCCTCTTTCTGGGCTTCTCTTCTTTTTGTCAATATTCCCTTTGACTCACCCTTTCTCTTTTTTCTTTCTTTCTTTCTTTCTTTCTTTCTTTCTTTCTTTCTTTTTAATCTTTTTTCCCTTCTTCCTCTTCAATCTTCTCAACATTCTGGTCCCATACCAAAAGGACTCATCAAAACTTTAGGCCAGAGGCACAGCAACTTAAAGAGCAAGAGGAAGTGAAAGGAAAATTAGGGCAAGGAAACAGATATAAGAAAACACTTATGAAGAAGAATCAGCAGAAAAATCCTGGCAACATGAAATACCAGTCCAGAGCAACCCCTTCAAGGGACGGTAAGGTAGCTACCACAGAGGATTACACCTACAAAGAAATGTTAGAAATGTCAGAAGGGGAATTTAAAATACAGATGATCAAAACAATGAAGGAAATTGCTGAGAAAGTAGAAAATAACCAAAAATCAATGAAGGAAATTGCTGAGAAATGGAATATAACCAAAAGGGAATCCAAAAACAGAATCAAGTAAGAGATGAACATTATGAAGAATATAGAAAGGATATAGCAGAGCTGAAGGAATTGAAGCAGTCAATAAGGGAACTTAATGACTGCTGCTTAATAGAAAGTATCAACAACAGATTAGACCATGCAAAAGAAAGAATCTCAGAGACAGAGGACAAAGCTCTTGAAATAACTCAGATAGTTAAAGATGCAGAAAAAAAGAGAGAGAAAGCAGAATGTTCACTGACAGAATTATGGGAATTTATGAAGCTTTAAAACATATGAGTTATAGGTATCCCAGAATGGGAAGAAGAATGCCCCAGAGGAATAGAAGCCATACTAGAGAATATTATATATGAAAATTTCCCAGATATCACCAAAGATTATGACACACTCCATTCAGAGGGATATTGTACCTCAGGTCACCTCAACTCAAATAGAGCTTCTCTAGGACACATTGTGATGAACCTGTCCAAAGTCAAGACAAAAGAAAAGATTCTGCAAGCTGCCAGGGGTAAGCACCAATTGACCTACAGGGGCAAATCCATTAGGGTGACTGTAGACTTCTCTAATGAAACTTTTCAAGCCAGAAGACAATGGTCATCTACACTTAATATACTTAAACAAAACAATTTCCAGCCCAGAATTCTATATCCTGCTAAGCTAAGCTTTAAAATTGACAGAGAAATCAAATCCTTTACTGATATGAAAACATTAAGGAAATTTGCCACAACAAGACCAGCTCTATAGAAAATACTTTAACCTATTCTACACACTGACCATTACAATAGACCACCAGCAAATTAAAGGACAGAACCTAGCTTCCACAATGATGCAAAAGATAAAAGTAAGCAATAGACTTACACAAAATAGATGACTAGAACAGCACCACACTTATCATTTAACTCAATAAATGTTAAAGGCTTGAATTCCCCACTGAAGAGACATAGACTGGCTGATTGGATTAAAACACAAGCCATCCATCTGCTGTCTGAAGTAAACACATCTAGCTTCAAAAGATAAATTGAAACTCAGAGTTAATAGTTGGAAGACAATTTTTCAGGCAAACAGAATTCAGAAGAAAAGAGGGGTTGGAATCTTATTTTCATATACAAGTGGATTTAAAGCAACCAAAGTCAAAAGAGACAAAGATGGACACTTCATATTGGTCAAGGGAAAAATACAACAAGAAGGCATTTCAATTCTAAATATTTATGCACCCAACTTAAATGCTCCCAGATTCTTGAAACAGAACTTAATTATTCTGAGCAATATGATATCCAATAACATCATAACAGGGGACTTTAACACTCCTCTTACAGAGCTGGGCAGATCCCCTAACAGAAATTAAACAAAGATATAAAGGACTCAACTGAGACCTTAGAACAGCTGTGCTTGATAGATGTATATAGAACACTTCATCCCAAAGCTAAAGAATATACATTCTTCTCATCAGCCCATGGAACATTCTCCAAAATTTATCATATCCTAGGATACAAAACAAACTTCAACAGAATCAAGAGAATTGAAATTTTACCTTGTATCTTCTCAGACCACAAGGCACTAAAGGTCGAACTCAACACCAACAAAAATGTTCCACCCCACACAAAGGCATGGAAATTAAACAACCTTATGCTGAATGAGAGTTGGGTGCAGAAAGAAATAAAAGAGGAAATCATTAACTTCCTTGAGCATAACATCAGTGAAGACACAAACTACTAGAACCTGTGGGATACAGAAAAAGCAGTCCTGAGAGGAAAATTTATTGCTTTTGATGCCTACATCCAAAAAAGAGAAAGGGAGTGCATCAACAAACTTACACATCATCTGATGGAATTGGAAAAAAAGGAACAATCTAATCCTAAACCTAGCAGAAGTAAAGAAATATTCAAAATTAAATCAAAGATTAATAAAATTAAAAACAGAATCATTCAGAAAATTAATGAAAGAAGGAGTTGGTTTTTTGAAAAAATAAATAAAATATATAAACCTTTGGCCAGACTAACTAGAAATAGAAAAGTAAAATCTCTAGTAACCTTGATCAGAACTGATAAAGGGGAAATAACAACAGATGCCACAGAGATATAAGAGATCATCTCTGAATTCTATAAGAAACTCTATACCCAGAAATTTGACAATGTGAAGGAAATGGATCAATATTTGGAATCACACCCTCTCCCTAGACTTAGCCAGGAAGAAATAGATCTCTGGAAGAGACCAATTTCAAACACTGAGATCAAAGAAACAATAAACTATCCCCCTCCCCACCCCCCCCAAAATGCCCTGGTATGGATTGCTTCACACCAGAATTCTATCAAACCTTCAAAGAAGAGCTTATTCCCATCTGCAGAAATTATTTCAAAAAATTGAGGAGGAAGGAATTTCCCTCAACACCTTCTATGAAGCAAACATCCCCTTGATACCAAATCCAGAAAAAGACCCAAATAAAAAAAAATTCAGACCAATTTCACTAATGAATATAGATGCAAAAATTCTCAACAAAATCCTAGCCAATAGATTACAGCTTATCATAAAAAAAGTCATATATCATGATCAAGTAGGTTTCATCCCAGGGATGCAAGGCTGGTTTAACATACGTAAGTCCATAAACTTTATTCCCCATATCAACAGATGCAAAAGCAAAGCCTATGTGATCCTCTCAATAGATGCATAAAAAGCATTTGACAAAATCTAGCATTCTTTTCTAATTAGCACACTGAAGAGTATAGGCATAGGTGGCACATTTCTTAAACTGATCAAAGCTATCTATGACAAACCCACAGCTAATATTTTACTGAATGGAGTAAAACTAAAAGCTTTTTCACTTAGAACTGGAACAAGACAAGTAGTCCACTATGGCTACTACTGTTCAACATAGTGCTGGAAGTTCTAGCCAATACAGTTAGGCAAGAGAAGGAAATAAAGGGCATCCAAATGGGAGCAGAGGAGATCAAACTCTCCCTCTTTGCTGACAATATGATCTTATACTTAGAGAACCCCAAAGACTCAACCACAAGACTCCTGGAAGTCATCAAAAATATAGTAATGTCTTAGGATATAAAATCAATGTACACAAGTCAATAGTCTTTATATATGCTAGTAACAGCCAAGATGAGAGGCTAATTAAGGACACAACTCCCTTCACCATAGTTTCAAATAAAATGAAATTACCTAGTAATATACCCAATGAAAGAGGTGAAAGACTTCTATGAAGAAAATTATGAAACCCTAGGAAAAGAAATAGCAGAGGATATTAACAAATGAAAGAACATACCATGCTCATGGCTGGGAAGAATAAACATTGTTAAAATGTCTATACTTTCCAAAGCAATCTACCAGTTCAATGCCATCCTTATTAAAATACTAACATTCCAAGACTGGGAAAATATAATTCTTCATTTTGTATGGAACCAGAAAAAATCTCATATAGCTAAGGCAGTTCTTAAGTAATAAAAACAAAGCTGGGGCATCAGCATAACAGACTTTAGGCTGAACTACAAGGCCATAGTGGTCAAGACAGCATGGTACTAGCACAAAGATAGAGATATAGATGTGTGGAATTGAATAGAAAATCAGGAAATGAAACTAACACTAACTAAAAATGAAACTAACCTAATCTTCAATAAACCAAACAAGAACATACACTGGAGCAAAGAATCCCTGTTCAATAAATGGTGCTGGGAGAACTCAATATCCACATGTGGAAGACTGAGACTGGACCCGCACCTTTCTCCGCTCACAAAAATTGATTGAAGATAGATAAAAGACCTACATTTAAGGGATAAAAGACCTACGTTTAAGGCATGAAATGATAAAATTTATCAAAGAAAGTATGAGGAACACACTTGAAGATGTTGGCTTGGGGAAAGACATTATGAAGACTTCCATGGTAATTGCAACAACAACAAAAATAAACAAGTGGGACTTAATTAAACTGAAAAGCTTCCTTACAGCTAAGGAGATAACAATCAAAGCAAATAGACAACTTCACAATGGGAAAGGATATTTGCATATTTTGAATCAGACAAAAGCTTGATAACTAGGATCTATAGAGAACTCAAATTAACCCACTTGAAAAAAGCCAACAATCCCATATATTAATGGACAAGAGAGATGAATAGAACCTTCTCTAAAGAAGACAGATGAATGGCTAGCAAACATGGACAAATGCTTATCATCCCTAATTATTAGAGAAATGCAAATCAAAAACACCCTGAGATATCATCTAACCCCAGTGAGAATGGCCCACATCACAAAATCTCAAAACTCCAGATGCTGGCATGGATGTGGAGAGAAAGGAACACTTTTACATTGCTGGTGGGACTGCAAACTAATACAACCTTTTTGGAATAAAGTATGGAGAACCCTAATAACTCAATCTGCAATCCCATTACTGGGCATCTACCTAGAAGGAAAAAAAAAAAATCCTTTTACCATAAAGACACTTGCATTGGACTGTTTATTGCAGTTCAATTTACAATAGTCAAAATGTGGAAACAGCTTAAATGCCCCCCAACCCAGGAATGGATTAACAAGCTGTGGTATATACTATCCAGTCATTAAAAAAGATGGAGACCTTACATCTTTTGTATTAACCTGATGGAAGTGGAACACATTATTCTTAGTAAAACAACACAAGAATGGAGAAGCATGAATCCTATGTACTCAATTTTGATATGAGGACAATTAATGACCTAGTACATGGTGGAGTGTAGGGGAAGGGGAGAGCAGAGAGAGAGAGAAGGAGGGACGGGTTGGGGGGAAAGAAAGAACAGAGTGTGGAGAAGGGAGGGGGTGAGAGAAGGAAGATGAGAGAGAGGAAAGGGGGGCGGCGGGGGAGAGTGGGGGTCTAGGTGTGTGACACACCTTTTGAGGGCAAGACACAAGTATAAGAGAGACTATAGAGAAAGTAATCAGTGTAAACTGGTTCTTGTACCTTTGATGAATTCCCCTTCCCCCCCAAATCAAAACATTATAGAACTACTTTAATGCAGAAAACCAGGCATTTGTTGTTTTGCCTACTATGTTCAAGATACTATATATAATTCAGAATAGAAACTATAAGGTCTCAGGAAAATGCATAAATTGGAAAGCTGGTGTGGTAGAAATGATACTAGCATTCAAAAATATTATGTAAATATGATTTAGTAATGAAAGGGAAGACATTAGTGATGAGTTTGGCTTATAATCTTATAGATTAAGAAGAAATGGCTTTCATTTCTATTTCAAATAAAGCAGCCAGTTTTAAAAATTTCAACTAATTCTACTTACTCTGGTCTCTTTTAATTATATATGTACACAAACATACACATATAAATTCAAATTCCAATCATGCTTTTTCCCTTTTTTTATGACTGAGTCATTAAAATATATCCGACTTGAGTCAACTTCATACATTCATAAGTAACCCACATACACTTTCAAATATTAAAAATCTTAATTTTTTTTGTTCCATAGTATAAAGAAAACATGTATTTACATGGTGTTTTCCATTTGAAGTTATGAAATACATTCTTTTTTTAAAAATATAAGATTAATATGGTGGCACATATGATTAGGTTATATAGCTTGGTTTTTAAAAGTTAAAGTCTGAGCTGTAGTTGTGTCTTTCATCCAGGAAGTGTGCAGTATACCTATGCAATGTACCCATTGGATAGGAATTTATCCAACCCCTTATCTCTACCTCCAAATCGAATTTCATCAAGTTTTTCTTTTGTGAGCATGTAGGTGTTAATTACTGGTTTCAATTTAGTACTGAGTACATGTGATACTTATTTTTTCATTCTTGTAATACTTTGCTTAGTAGAACAGTCTCAAATTCCATCCAGGTTAAAAAAGATATAAAATCTTCATCTTGTTTATGGCTGAATAGTATTCCATGGTATACATATATCACAGTTTATTAACCCATTCGTGAGTTGAAAGGAAATTAAGTTGTTTGAAGTTGGAGGTAAGAAGAGTATTTCTGGAATTATTTTGACCAATGTCTAAAGATCTGGTCAACACATTCACCAATATCCAGAGAATTTAAGCAAAATGTCTTAATACTCAATTTATGTGAATACATTTAATTGAGAAAAAAGGCATGTCTTGGTTTTGAGTTTTGAAACTTAATTTTCCTTTCTTCAGATCTATCCTGTCAGAGGAGAGAGATGGTTCAGAGGAAAGAAATGGCTAAAATGTGACCTATAAGCATTCTTAATTTGAGCTTACAGATGAGTACAATATGTATAAATTTTTTCAGATAGAAACTTGACTAGAAACTATATATGTTTGTTTGACACCACTATAGACATTAGGAATACTGCAATGATGAAGACACTCAATATCCCTGTCCTCATGGGTCTTACATCCCAATGAGAAAGTCAAACAATAACTAAGACAAATAAATACAATCTATAGTGTGTTATGTATTGATGATTGAGAAATGTAAGCAGAAAAAGGGGATTAGAAATGTCTGGGGTGGGATGGGAGATTTTAGATAGGGGAGCCAAGAAAGTCCACATCATGAAGATCACTTCTGGAAGATAGCCTAAGAAAAGAGAAGAAGCTGGTTGAGATGTCTTTGGGAGAAGCATGTTCCAGGTAGAGGAAATCTGAAGTGCAAAGACATGGAGGCAGAAATCTGCCTGACATGTTCAAGGAGCAGCTCAAGGCCAGTGTGTCTGAAGTGGAATAAAAGAAGAGAGGATTGATAGAAGATGAGCTCAGAGAGGTAAAGGTGGGGGACAGTGGGAGCATTGTTAGTCATGGCCTAAAATTATGAATTGTCTTTAAATTGGAGCAAAATGGTAGGCTACTAGACAAGGTCACCTTGAACACTATAGCAAGAATAGAAGGCAGGGATCCAAGAGAAGGATCAGTACCACTTAAGAGACTTTTACAATAATCCAGGCAATATGATGCTATAAATGTGTTATCTAAAGCTGTGTTTATGGCCATTTAGAGCAGAGGTTGTTGAACTACAGCCTATGAGCTCAAATCACCTACCTACCCATTTTAGAAATAAATTTTATTGCAACACATTCACGTTCATTCATCTACATACTTCCTACGGCTGTTTATTCCCTATAATAGCAAAATTGAGTAACTGTGACAGAGGTTATGCTGCTGGCAAAGTTGAAAGCATTTAGCATGTGGTCCTTTACAGAAAAATCTGGGCATCTCTGAATTAGAATATCCTTAAAGGAGGATTATGGCAGGATTATTGCATCTCCTCAAGATGCAAAACAGTATTAGCACAAGCCATCCTTCTTCTACATTATAATAGTGCATAAACCTCTCAGAAGGTAGAAAGTTATTTTTGGGTTCTAGTGAATGGGACAGTATGAAAATAAGATCAGTCCTTCAATAAGAGATATTGCATATCACTCATTTATTCATTCAAATATTCTTTGTAAATCTATTTTTTTTTTATTGTTTGGGATTCATTGAGGGTACAAAGAATTAAAGAATTAGGTTACAGTGGTTGCGGTTGTTAGGTAAAGTCTCCCTTGTAATCAAAATTTAATGTGCTGGAGAGATATCAAATAAATCAACCCATAGGTGAATATGTAAATACAGAAGTACTAAAAGTACTAGATGCTATGAAAGAATGTGTTTAATGTAGAGAACAACAAAAGAGACATAATCTATATGAGGAGAGGGAAATGGAAATGCCGCCTGAGTTGAGACTGTATGTGGGGAAGGAGGTTTTCATGTATAAGGAACAGGATATACAAAGGTGGTAAAATCAAGAATTGGAAGATCTAGGATGAAGACACAGTCATCACACATACACACTCACACTCTTCACACACATACAGATAAATGAATGGCTGGACTTTTGACAACAACAAGGGAAGAGTGATGAAATGTGACTGGAGATAAAGAGTTATTTGAAAAATTTTAGACTTTGTAGATCATGTGAAGGAGTTTTGTGTTCATTGTAAGTCAAACTCATAAGGAAGTATAAGACAAAAATGTCAAGATAATTTTTACCTTTTAAGTAGCACTGTGGTTTTAGTGAAGAGTGAAGGGGCCACTAATTAAAATTCAGGCACCAATCAGGAGCTGGTTTGCAGTGCTTTTGGAAAGAGATGCTGATGGTGGCTTAAACAGAGTTGATGTCTATAGTTTAATGCTGCAAATATTGTTTACCATGGTAAAATGTATTTTTACCATCAACTAAATATTATTCTTGGTTTTATTTTGAGTGGGGACAAGTATAAGTGAGAGACTACCTCTGTTTTCAGTAAACTTATACCTCTGAGGAGTAAGAAAAGTACACAAAGTTATATGCCATCCCGTTACAATGAATTATAAATTCTGTATGACTGTTTGAAAGAAGAGTACCACTGGTTCCAAAGGAAGGAAAAATTCTATTAGCTTGATTGGTGAGAGAATTTTGCATCACTGTAACCCCAGTGAGCACAATGCCTCAATCCCTCATACACAGTAGAGGCTGGGGAAATATGGGGAGAATGCCCTGGATTGTTTCACTGGACCTTTACCTTATTGTTTCCAAACATAGTATTTCAATAACTGAATGTCCCAATGTCAGCTCCTTCTGCTGACAGCTCTGTAGCTACCAGTCATCTTACCATTGGTTGCCATTAGCTGTCCCTGATGTCGTGACTAGACAGCCAGCCAGGCAACTGTGCCACTCCTGGAGACAGCAGCTTGCTCACCTTCATTCTCACTACAGCCAGGGACTTGATGTCTGTTAGGTCTGTGTGGGCCAATCAATTTTCCTTCTCTGTCACTCTGTGTCTGGCCTCACAATGTGAAAGGAAGCCAAGAATAAGGAAAGACTACTCCAAATAAAGTAGAAACAGTTTACTGAAATCCAGGATCTCACAAATTTACTCTGCATTGTGCCTAAGACTTGCTCAATTAAGTAAGATCCCTATGAGAGTTGCAGAGTACCAGCGATTCCAAGAGTTCCTTTAACACACTAAAAGTTTAATAAATATTAGCTGAATCACAAAATAAAAAGCAAGCTGTGATGAAGCTTCAGCGAGGCCAGTTCACAGCTGTTATCTCACGCCATGAAAACTATTCAAGGATGTTTGCCTGCTGCTAGTGAGAGAGTGTGCCAAGCCTCATTCTTTCCCTGGCCCTCCAAGTTGAATTTACTTCTACTCATAGGATCAATCTCACTCAGCATGACCAGTATTACAAATCTTACTTGCATTTAGAGATGGAATCTGGAATTGAGCCATGAGCCATGTACTCTGATTACTCATTAAAGCCTAGAGTCTAGATTCTCTCATTTTCTCTCTTTGCACTGCCAAATTCAGTCTGTGTGACTTTGGGCAAATTTCTCAACTTCTCTAGATCATAATTTCTCCATTTATAGATGTAAAATATAAAAATATTCCACATAGAATAAAACCCTTACTGCAAATATTGATACTTGTTAGATAAGTGGAGTTACAGTGAAATTCTCGTAGTAACATTTCCTTATTTTACAAATTTTCGATATAAGAGGGTTGGTGGTTTCTCATAGCAGGCTCATTCTCCTTTTTTCACTAACTTTATTATTTTCTCTAAATATTCTTATATTTTATTTTATTTATTTGTCTGTAGGCATGTGGTTTCACTATTTTGTCAAGGATTGTCTTAAACTCCTGGTCTCAACAGATATCCCCTCCTCAGCCTCTCAAAGTGTTGGGATTATAGGCATGAACCACTGCACCCAGCCTCTTATTTCACTAACTCTAAATAATGTGACCTTGCATTTTGAGTTCCTATTTATATAGTTATTTGGGGTTTACTGTATTATTATTACTTGTTGTGCTATGATATTATTATTCATGTAGAAACTTGATATTAATCATCAGTCAGTCTTAGAAAGAGACAGAAAATTTCAACTCTGATGTGTTTCCTCCAATTTTTGTTTTCCACAGCAGGACCACTTCAAGTGGTACAACAGCATAACACCCATCCTTGTTCTTTCCACATAGAACACCCTTTGAAATAAACATGCCTTCAAACCCAGAATGCTGTTGCAGGTCTCTGGCAGCCAAGTGAAATTAGTGGGAAGGAATTTTGGAAATGACTGTGCCTTGCAATTGAGAAAACCCTTCTCAGTAGAAGGGTGTTTGCCTCCTCCTGGGACAAATAAAATTTTCTTGATTCTGCCAGGAAAATAGTCTTTGTATTACTTTACATTAATCCAGGTTCCCTGAAGCACAACCATGGAGAAGAATTTTATTAGTGATGATAATAAATATTGTGAGACTTCTGGTTTAGGACAGGATGAACCCTCATTTCATCCTCTATCTCCCAGTAAGTATAATTATCAATGTCATGGACATAATATAGCAGACAAACATAGTATGACTCTGAAAGAAGGAATAAAAGAAATAAGCATAATAATAAAAGAAATAAGCAAAATGCTGGGACCACGGCATTTTGATGACATAGAATGAGTTCCCTATGTTTTCTTTTTCTTCCTACACACCCTAGGCTTGGTGCTAGAGAAGCCTGTGATGAAGAAATGCCAAAAGATACAGCTTCAAAGTCCCTTGAAAAGTCTGCTTTCTACAGTTAAATCACCAGAAAGTGGTTGTTTCAGCAAGGTGGCAGTGTTTTTGACAATCCTTGCCCTTCTATTGCCAAATATTATGAGAAACACTATGCCCACCCCAACTCTTCTGTGATGTTGGTAGAGACTGAGTAGGAAGTCCTGACTTCCAGTTTCACTTGGGAGTAGAATGTGATAAGGTAGCTCCCAGAAGTCCTACAGTCAGAATGGTGTTAATAGACTGTAGGGGAAACCTGGACTCTCCTCCCATCTCAGCTGTGTTTCTCATCTTCCAATTATGGAAGATGGGAGGATCTTGAAGAGGAAGAAGGTAGAGAAAGGGTTTCTTTAAACTTTCACATGGACAGTTGCTTAGTAACCCATACATAAAACTGACTAGAATTAACACTGTAGGGGGGGGCAGAGGCAAGATGGCTGACTGGAGCCAGCTTTCCAAAGAGGCTCCCATCTAGAAGGGGAGTTAAAAGATAGAAGTTAAGCAAGTAAGCCAACTGAGAGAATCTTGAAGAACGCACATCAACCCTGCTGAGGTGAGTGGCAACCCCAAGAATACAAACAAAAGGTATAAAATCCATCACCAAGCAGACAGGAGTCCCTGCACCCATGAGAATGGCTCACAGTATACTCCATACAAACAAGTGAGTAGAGTTCAAATATCCTTCCATTTTATCCCATGGGAGAGACCCTCTAAAAAACAGACCTCCTTCCCCTACTAGGGTGCCAAGGCACTCTCCTGCCAGGCATAAAACTGTATATATTCTCTACCTGCAATTCTGAACTCCCAGCACTTCCCTCCACTCTAACCCTGAGATCTGGAGGCCTGTATCCCATGGAGTGCAGATTCTTGTGCATATTCTTGAGAGGTGTGGACAGGGCAAGGGTTGTTGCTGGTCTGTGCTAATTCTGTGGCACAGGAGTAAGAAGAAAATTGTCAAAGGAGAGGAAACTATACAGGAGCAGCAGCCACAGTGGTGGGAACAATAGGGCTCACACCTCTGGGGATATTCCAGAGACACATACCCTGTCTCTTTGGGGAACCAGAGGAAGCTGGGCATTTTCTCTGGTGGCAACCACTGGCAGAACAGATCTGGGAAGGAAACGCAGGCCCTGTGAGTAAAGGGTATGCCTGAGGTGGTACTGGCCTGGGTGGAGCATGAGGACAGATTACTCATGAAGAGACAGTAGACTCCCAGGGTGGGGGGCTGACCAGAGGACTGCTTTACTGAGCTTAAGACACACCCATCCCTCAGGGGATCATAGCTGAGACAAAGATGGGCTGGGAGAGGCTGGAACTGACAGCTGAGTGTGAGCTCTAACCCCACCCACACTCAGACTGCAGCCGAGACCAGGCAGCAGCACAGACCAGGGCTGAGTCTCAGTTTCTGTGAAATCAAACAGCATCTCATCTGCAGGGGAATATAGCTGGGAAAGAAAAAAATTCTGCAAAGTTGTTCTGTTCTGTCAGCAACATCAATCAGTGACAGGGCTGGAACTGAGTGAACTGCCCTAGCCTCCATTAAGCACTCGAGGTTGTCAAGGCCTGACCTCTCCCTGCTGAATAGTGGCAGAGAATGGTGGACTGGCTGAGAAGACATAGATCTCCTTGTGACTCAGGCAGGTGCAAACCCCTGGAGCACCTGCTCATTGGAGGGAATTGGGTCACAGGCCTGGGGGGTTACCAGTGCCTGGGTATGACAGAGGTGCAAGGTAGGGAAGGAGGCATCAACATTTCCAGACTAATTTATTCGCTGGGTGGGTCCTTCTGACCTCATGGAGAACTGGAGCAAGTCATTCTTGAGCTGCCAGCAGAACCCTGCTATCTAGTAGCCAGAGACCTATTGAACTCTTCCAACTGGGAATGGTACTGACTGGGACAATTGATTTGGATCTCTTGAACTGGGCCAATCACCCAAGGACTATCCAAAGTGATACCCTGGGTGTGTGCTTGTGGGAAGATTTGATTTTCCTTTTCCAATTGTTGCCTCTGGGGGCAGGGTGACTTAATTGCTGGTATTTCTTCACAGCTGAGACTTCAACCCAGAGTAACTGATTCACTAGGGTAGGGAAGAGACCAGCTGAAAACAAGACAGACCATTTAGTCCCAGCACACCAAGCAGGTCCCCAGTTTCTCAGGCCATAGCACTGTACAGGTCCTTGGCAAAGCTCAAGGGAAAAAGGTACAAACACCAGTCACAGCTTTCAGGCAAAGTACCTGTTAATCAACACTCCTGGAGCCCCCAACCCAACTTCTCCTTATCTGCTCATCAAGCCAAATGTTATAAAATAATAATGGGGTGGAATCAGTGGAAAAACTCCAGTAACATGAATAATTAGAGTAGATCAACCTCCCCAAGGAAAGATATGGCAGACATACCTGAAGATCACATTTATAAACAGATGGCTGAGAAGTCAGAAATCAAATTCAGAATTTGGATTGCAAATAAGACTAATAGAATAGAGGTGAAGTTGGAATTAGAAATTCAAGAAGCGTTTCAAAAGTTGTCTCAAGAATTCAACAAATTTAAAGACAAAATCACCAAAGATTTTGACACATTGAGACAAGAATTTGCAGCCTTCAAAGATCTGAAAAATACAGTATAGTCTCTCAGTAACAGAATGGAACAAGCAGAAGAAAGGATTTCTGACATCAAAGACAAAGCTTTTGAATGCTCCCAAACTCTCAAAGAAGAAGAGAAATGGAGAGCAAAACCAGATCATTCTCTCAGAGAGCTCTGGGATAATTTGAAGAAAACTAATATTCGCCTTATAGGAATCCCTGAAGCAATGAAGTTGCTTCACAAGGCACAGAGGCTTGTCTTCATGAAATTATGAAAGAGAACTTTCCAGACATGCCAAGAGATTCTGAAATTCAGATAGCAGACAGTTTCAGAACCTTAACATGATGCAGCTCGAATAAGACATCCCCTGGGCACATCATAATTAACTTCACTAAAGTTAATATGAAGGAGAAAATTCTGAAAGCAGCCAGATGTAAAAAAACCATTACCTACAAGGGGAAGAATATTAGAATGGCTGCAGATCTCTTTGCTGAAACCTTTCAAGCTAGAAGAGGGTGGCTTTTAATCTCCTAAAACAAAATGACGTTCAACCCAGGATCCTATATCCAGCTAAACTGAGTTTCATTTATAATGGAGAAATTAAATATTTTAATGACATTCACATGTTGAAGAAATTTGCATAACTAAACCAGCTCTCAAGGATATTCTCAGACCTATCCTCCATAATGACCAGCGCAATCCTCCACCACAAAAGTAAACTCACTCAGAAACTTTTGATCAAACTCCAACTTCCACAGTGGTGAAAGGATTAAGAATGTCTACTAGACTTTCAAAAAACTCGATACCAAAAATTCTACCAGGCTTATCAATATTCTCAATTAATGTAAATGGCTTAAATTGTCCTGCAAAGAGGTACAGGTTGGCTGACTAGATACAAAAACCCAGGCCAGATATCTGCTGCATACCACAATCTCATCTTACCTTAAAAGATAAATATAGACTCAGGGGGAAGGGATGGTCATCTATATTTCAGGCAAATAAAAAGCAAAAAAAAAAAAAAAAAAAAAAAGCAGGTGTTGCAATTTTATTTGCAGATACAATAGGCTTTAAAGCAACAAAAGTAAGGAAGGATAAGAATGGTCACTTCATATTTGTTAAGGGTAATACTCAATATGATGAGATTTCAATTATTAATATTTATGCACCCAACCAGAATGCACCTCAATTTATAAGAGAGACTCTGACAGACATGAGCAACTTGATTTCCTCCAGCTCCATAGTAATTGGAGATTTTTAACACTCCTTTGGCAGTGTTGGATAGATCTTCCAATAAGAAGCTAAGCAAAGA
>CAUYPK010021933.1:0-46168 GCA_963574355.1 Loris lydekkerianus
GTACCCCCTAAATGTACACCGTTATGATTTAATTTAACAAAAGAAGCATCAGAGGAAATTCCTTCAGAATTCCAGAGGAGATCATGCTAAGACCTGAGTTTCAGCTTCAGTGTTATCTCTGACAGTTGTGATTTCCCGTGATGTATGTGTTTTGTGTGCTACATGATGGAATATTTACCAGGGCTTGTTGCATTACACAAAAAATTGTGCTTCTAGAACTTCTAGGCAAAGAGATTCACAATATAAAACAAAAGAATGAAAGAACACATGTTTTTTAAAGGGCAGACCAAGCTATTTCTTCAGCTGCATAAAGGACAGTAACATGAAATGACTCACTCCAGTCCAGTCAGGACTCTGTGGCTAAGAACTGTAAGGCATGCTTTGCCTCAGGACTTTTGGGACCTTGGGACATATGCCACTGTGGCACAAATTTATGCTGCTTGTCTGTTTATAGATGTCACAGATTGATTGCACTAAAGACCTCCATTAATCATCCCCCTATACATCATGTACTTTATAACTTTGTAATTCCATTTCCCTCTCACTGCTTCAGCCAGTACAACTTGGTGGAAGTGAGACCTTTTTTCCTAGCATGTCTTGGAACCCTATCTTCACCTTATGAAGGATGAAAGCACCCATGTTTTCCAGATGAGTTCAGTTGAGGCCATGAAGATCAACAATGGTCTTTCTGACCCACAGCTAATAGCAATCATATAATCAATCCCAGCTGAAACCATCGACAATACCCATTGACTGTCACTCTGAACAACAACAAATGCCTTCAGAATGAACTCCAGTGCACTGGGCATGGTGGTCTCTCTGACTTCACACCACCTCCTCAAAATGGGACACTGCTGCCATGTTGAAACTTAAAAACCAAAGCAAAATAAATGTATTATTCTGAAGTAATATTTTCAAGGTTTTAAATATGAAATAAAGCAGAATAAATGCAGTGGGCAAGAGGGAACATTTAAAATGCTTCACCCATATTCTTGTGACTAGAGATGTGAGCTTGAGTATCTTTAAAGAGTAACCCACTGGCGTATGTTTCATTCTTATATACTTTCCCTTAATCTAGCTCACTTTCACTGACAATATACTGAATCTGGTTTTATATACAAAACCACTTATATTTTATGTTTGAGGTGACTCGCAGGATTTCATACTACACTATTTTTCCTGACTATAGTTAAAACTCTACTGGATATTCCTGAGGCGTATCGGAATGCCTAGCATATAAAAGGTGCTCGAAGACTATTTTCTGGATAGATTAATTAGGTTTAAAATAGTATCTAGCTCACTATTTAGGAATATATAGCATGTGGCCAAATTGCAGGCATTTGTAATTTTCACAGTTTTGCTGCTTTATAAAAACGAGGTGTCACAATGCCTCTTCTTGATTAATTGTAAAAAGCTCTTCACACCATGTTCCCTTTTTTTTTGCATTGGTTCTTAAATTTGTTATTTCTGTCTAATGAAATAGGAATCTTAATTTGTTCTAGTAAAAAAACAAAAACAAAAAAAGAAAAAAGCACACGTCAGTGATGTTTTTGGGGAAAAATATACCAAAAAGTCGTACTAGTAATGAACATCCTTAAAAACATTGTGGCCAAATTAACCTACAGAATGCAATTCTGTGCCAGTTTTGGGTTATGATATGGCTTGCTGTTGATTATTTGCTTAAAAATATAATAACAATCCAACTTCGGTTGAAAGAATTTTCGTGTAATTCATAGGTTATATGTTTGACTTCTAAAAAGTAGAAGCACGTTTTTCCCATTTCAACATTTCTACTAATTGTGATCATAACAAGGCAACAGTTTAGCTTGGAAAGATAAGAAATGTTTCTATAGAACCTACTGAATACTTTTTATGGGATTTCATTTTGTTTCTTCAGGGCTTGAACCATTTTGAGAATTGAGACAAATTGAGAAGATCTTGATAATAATTCAGATCCAAACTACTGTTAGCTTTGCAGAATGTTAACATTGCTGGAAGGAGTGTAGGCAAGCAGAGTGTTCAGCCTAACTTCCTTATTTCACATTTGAAAAAACAGACAGAAAGGTCAAGGTCAAGCAACTTAGCCTTACTTATCGCATAATTAGTTGCAGAGTAGGTTTTTGGAACTCAAGATTCCTGGCCACATCTTTGTTTCCCTATTGTCGTCAGTGATTATTGCTCCAGTCCCTCTTTTGTCATTTTGTTACCTCTTCAGGGCATTGCTTTTCCTCTGTGCCTTCATTTCAATGGCACCAATCTCTCTAAATGAAAGTTTTAATGACTATCTGAAAAAGCAGCAGGGACCGTGATTGAACTAGCAGCCTGAAAGCAGCACCTTTCCTCATTCCATGGAATGAGTTAATTACAGAAAAAAGAAAAAAAAAAAAAGAAACTTAAGGTGGAGGCTTGTGGCAACAAGTTGACCTCACAGCCCTTTCTGAGAGTCTGATGCTAAGTACAGACTGTCCCTGGTTGTTTCTATTTACATCTCCATTGCAGACTCCACACTCTGTCCTTCAGATGCCAATAATAGCAAGAAGCAATACGGTCCGAATTTTTTAAGAGCAGGAGGACATATTGTTAAATGATGTAGCCTTATGCATGAAAGACGATTCTTTGGAATTCGTCAGGACTGGGAGTTATGAAATCTCATTCTGGCACCTTTGCAAACACTCCAGAAAGATTTACCAAACATTGAAATGGTGAATTGAGGAGATGTTTTGGCAAGAGGTGTAAGAGTCAAATATATTCATTTTAGGGGACTTTTAAAGGAGAGACTGCAGTTCAGTGATGCATTTTACACATTGCTTTTCATAGCATATACAATGAAATACAAAAGAGAGAAATTGCCTTGTCAGTGTTATTTTTTTTATGAGGTGCATCATAATATATAAATGGCTGGTAAAACTGATTTAGTGGTTTAAAATCAACAGTTAATATAGAGAAGAATAAAGTGGAACAGAGTAGAATATAAATCTCAGTGTACTACATGATAGTACCATTTAAAATATATTTCCTACTATGTCCTACAAAGTTTCAAAGTTACTTACTCTACCTTTATAACATAGTTAATGAATGCTTTGCTAGAGATATGCAATCCATGCCCAATGGTTTATTCTTCTGTGATAATTCTGTGATAACATAAATCAGATATAATATAATATAAATATAATTTATATTTATGATATAATATAATAATATTAATATATAATATATTAGTATAATATAATAATATAATTTATATTTATAATATAAATAATTCATCTGATTTATATTTTCAGGAAGTGTGGGTTTTAAGCACAATTTCCAAGTCACCCATAGTAGATAATGGCAGAGGCTTTCTTTCTTTCTTCCCTTTTTTTTTTTTTTTTTTTTTTTTTTTTTTGTAGTGACAGAGTCTCACTTTCTCGCTCTCAGTAGAGTGCCGTGGCATCACACAGCTCACAGCAACCTCCAACTCCTGGGCTTAGGTGATTCTCTTGCCTCAGCCTCCCTAGTAGCTGGGACTATAGGCGCCCGCCACAATGCCCGGATATTTTTTTTGTTGCAGTTTGGCCAGGGTGGGGTTTGAACCCACTACCCTTGGTATATGGGGACAGCGCCCTACCCACTGAGCCACAGGCACCACCCAATGGCAGAGACTTTGAGCAAAATGTTAATAATCAATAAGTTTTTGGCAAATGGCATAAGCATCAGTATGGGACAATGAGATGTACACTACACACGGAGGTCAGAGGAAAGCTTCTAGTACTAGCTGTGGTCAGAGATCACCAACAAGCCTGGGAGCATTTTATTTGTATCATATCCCAATATAGTGCACTAAAAAAAAATGCCAAAATCTTACTTATTATTTTGGTATTTATTATTTACATTTAACAAATCAACATTTCTGCATGTAAACATGCAAACACAGAAAATGCAATGCAATGCATTTGGACTACTCACAAGGTAATTCCTTGGTTACACAAATCATATGGTGCCACCGTGGTATGGTGTGCTGGAAGCCACAGATTTAAAGATATAAAGTGAAAATCTCTTTTTCCATTTTGTCGCTGTGTTCCAATGATTATATAAATAATGTCACTTGATAGTTAAGTTTACCTTTTAGGTTTTTTTGAGAATGTGAAGCTCAGGCCAAATACCATTGGTAAAATACAGTAAAATATGAGAAGACACTTTTGGAAGTAAAAGTAGTTCCATGAAATGGGTGACCCACAGTGCAATCAGAACCTTAAATTTACAAAGTTTATTATGAAGTCACCTCCAGAAACTGAGTTCCTTGATGCTTTGGAATAATTCTCTTTTAAGTAGTACAGTGAATATAGCAGATGTGAGTGCCAATCCTGGTTAGCATATTTGCTACTTGAGGGCCTTTGCACGAGTCTCTTAATTGAAATTCATTATAAAATTGAGATAGTACTACCTAGGCTCCCCACAGGACTGCATGAAAGCAAAATATTAATATACAGCAGTGAGTATCAAGCTCCATGTGTAACTAGCGTTCAACAGGTGGTTTCTAAATTTGCGTGCTGAGGACTTGCCTTGCCTTATCTTGGGTATGATGACAAAAAAACCGTAAGTGATGTTTCAATTTGGTTTTGCCTGGTTAAAAGTGATCATTATATAGGGTGGAGTGTTAGTCAGGAAAGTGTTCAATCTATATAGTGAGTTTTAGACTCGTAATACTCATATTGCTATTACTAATTTTCCTTTCTAAAGTTAAGTTTGAAAAAACACAATAAAAGGTAGGGTACTAAGTGCTTTAGCAATTATGACTAAACCCTGTAACTTCATCCTCTAATTGGGAATGTATGTTGAGAGGCATTATGGTATAGTAAAAGGAATAAAGTCTGGAAGTTTCCAAAGGCAGACTGATATGAACGTGTTTATAGGGGATGTGGGTATGGAACTAGAGCAGATTGAGGATGGAAAGTTAATTCAAAATTCTGATTTTTTTTTACTTTCACAACAAGTACAAGCAACTTTTATAGTTTAAAAAATGCATGTAATAGATACTTAACTTTTTTGTAAATTTACATTTTTGTAAATTTCAAATTGGAATTGTGCAGGACCTCTAATAGTCTAACTAGAAGCTTTGTTAATAGGAGCTAAGGTATAGCACATTGAGGCAGGCCGTATACCTGAGTATAAAACCTAAAGGAAGAAAGATGGACCTCAGGAAATAAAACAGATAAGTAACACTTAATTGCTGTATAAATTTCCAAACTAACTGGATGCCTTTTTGCAGATTGTTATAGCTTAAATAATAACAGTGACAATAATATCAAGTATTCACTGCATTTTCAGAAATTATAAAAGTTCTTTGTAATCTATGAAGTGATATCAAGGTATAGATTTTGCTGCTGTTATTGGCATGTTATTAATATTCTGAACGTTGGTTCTACACACAGCTACAATAAAAAATAGACAGAATATCAATAGTATAAAAAGAGTGGTTTTGCATCCCTTTCCTCAAGAACTCTCAAAGGAGAAGTATTTGTATCTTTGAGAATTTCTTCACAAACCTTCTTTGTATTTCTTTGATTATACTGCTTATTTTCAGGTGTTGTGTATATGATTTTCAACAGGTTTGAGTCTAACCATTTCTTTTTTAGGGAAAAATTTATTACTGAATTTTTGTATGGTGGTTAGAGAATCTAGAAAAATATAAAAGTTAAGTAAGACATGCTTGTCATAACAGTTTAATTTCGATTTCATGGAATTTGAGAAAACACTACAAATGAAGTTGCTAATTAATGTATTTAATGGAAATGATTTGAGAAAAACCAATAAATATAGCAAGACACTGAAATTAAAAAAGCAATCTGGCTATATTATTTGTAACTAATTTAATTTGATTGTTTTCAATTCTCATATTAGCAAATTCATTCCTTATCATTATTAGGATGATTGGCCATAATTTGTTTTAATTTTTTGCTCAGAGAAAACAGAAATATATAAATAGCCATAAATTTCCATTGCATTTCATGTGAAAAATCTGGGTTTTATTTAAAATATATGTTGAAAAATCAATCTGAAAATATTAATTATAGGGCTTTGTATTTATATACAATTGATAACAGTAAATTCTCTCATACTTAAAAAAATGCAAAAAAAAAAAAGTGGGGATTTGATGGTACTTTAATTTGCTAAGTTTTTGAAGTTGTGAAAATAATTGAAAACTGACACTTTTGAAAATTTGGGAAAAATTTTTGTACAATGTATTTCTTTACAAAATATAATATATTTCAATGCAAGTAGAATATGAAAGCACACCAAATAAAGATCGAGATCTATATGATACCACAACAAATAAATTATTTTATTTATTAATTTGAAATTCTTATTGGTTATATAGTATGTGCTTGGCTCCGTGGTAGATACAAAGAAAAAAGGGAGATAAGAGCACTTGCCAGAACATGACTTTTCTCAGATGTATCATAAGCCACAGCCTTATATTATAATACTGTAGATACTATAAATAAATACTATAAAATTTACCCTTGTAGAAAGGTAAGCCTAAACTCATAAAAAAAATACCTACATGGCAAAGGATAAATGGAATATGCAATTATCTTTATTAAAGTAAAAATATTTTAAAAATCAATCACTGTCTTGTCATTTTTTGGACTACGATGTTATTTTTATACTTCCTAGTGATTTATATTCTGTGCTTGAATGGAGTCATAGCACCCACCGCAGATATTCTAGTCTTTATAGTATGAGGATGGTTAAGTACTGTTCTATTTCAGATAGAAAGTCTGAGTGTGGCTCCATTAATGATTTTTTTTTTAAATAAAAGTCTAATATTCTAAATATCTCCAACAGATATTGCAGACCACTTTGAACAATAAGATATGCAATCACAAGGAATGAAGACACTTTCTGGCTTGTTTAACAAAATTGAGATAACTTCTTTTAAGGAAATTTAGATATCTGATAATTACCTATGTGGAACTCTGGGAAAATGTAAACAAATACTTTCTATCTCTTTTAACCGTGCTGCATTTTTCCTTGTATAAATTTAACATTCTTTGAATGAATTTATTCATAATCTTAAGTGTGTCTTGGTATTGGCCTCATTTTTTAATTTCTCAACTGTCTTCCTCTTCCTGGCTCTTTTCTGTGTCTGAAACTCTGACTTTTTGTTAGTTCTTGTGTGCAGTCAGTACTATCAATGGTGACACTGACTGGTTTCAGTTATTTGGAATGTACCTTCTGTGAAGGAAGCTGCATTTTTACTTAATTTCAGAGAGTTTGCTTGGCAGGAATTTTTTCTCCTAACCTCAAAACCTGCTACATGGTTGTGTTTTTACTCTCACTCTGTCAGTAGATGGCAATTATTGCATATAAGGAGAACATTTGAAGAGGCTGAAGAGAGAATAACATTATTGCCATTACTAGGAAGAAAGATTATCATTTAAACACAAAAAGAAGAAAAATTTAAAAAAACCTCAAGTTTTTATGTATGAAATTCTAAAGTAGCCTAGAGTGGAGTTCTGTAAATTGTACACAATTCCTAATCATAGGCAACTGAAATAAATTTTAACCGTTCCTGAGAAAGAGCAGAAACTCATGCTTAAGTAATTGAAGTTAAGAATGGAAAACTTCACTTCTGATCCTTTTAGTGAATCAAAGAAACTGGTTTTGAGGTCAGTGGAAAAATATTAATCATGGAATTTGTCTGCAGAACATATTTTATTTTCCACTTTGGGATGACCTTGGGCAGGTCATTTAACCTTCCAGAATACATAGATCCCCATTTGCAAGATGACAGATGGCTGTACCTGCACTTTCTGTACTAATGTTTAGTTGTGATCGTCAGTTGAATAATCAATTAATGCATTTTGTAAATCTAAAGCTGCTTGATATATTAATTATTAAATGAATGCTCACTACGTGCCAACACCCACATATTTTGGAGTAGGCTTTTAACTTTTCTTACAAAATATTGACTGTGATTCTGCAAAAATTAGGTGCTAATCAAAGACTTCATTAATCACATCTATATCACAATAAAAACACTGAGATTTTGATTGGCAGGGGTGGTCGTGGGGAAAAGTTGCAGATTTCCACATCATAGTCAAATCACATCGTTAATTAGCAATATCAATGGAGTGTCAGATCTAGAAATGAATTGGGAATTCTAATAGTAGGAGTACTGAATAGTTATCAAGAAAGAGCTCACACATTAAATTCAGATAGACCTAGTTCAAATCCCAGGTCCATCACTATTTGCTGTGGACACAAGACAAGTTCTCTAAATTTGAGTTACCATATTTCAGGAAAAGGATGATCATCTATATTTTTGACTCATAGACCAGACAGTATCATTAATTTGGTATAGTACCTGGCACATAATAAGGGTTCAAAAATGTGAGCTGCTGTAATTTTGTATTCTTTTTTCAACCTCCTCATTTCTAAAAGAGAAAAACTCAGGCTTAGGAAATTTAAGCAACTTCTTTAAGGTCACAGAGCTGGTGAGTAGGAGTCCCCTACACAGAACAAAGCTCCAGCTGCCAGGACATCAGTTGGAAAGTACACTTAATATTCAGACAATTTTTATTTTAAGGACATTCATTCTCACAATAATTTTAGGTTTATTATAATCAAAACATTTATTTAAACTTATTTCTTTTTAGTTGATAGTTTTTATAACTGGGTTTAAGAATTTGATCTCTGAGGTTAAATAGATCAGAATATGATTGATGCGGCTACTACTAGAAAAAATGATGTGTCATTTGCCGAGTGTACAGGCACTTTCCTGACCACATTACTTTTGATTGATTTATTTAATTTTTATGTCAATCTTATGTGGCTATTATCTCAATTTTATTCATAAGGAAAGTGAGCCACAGAAAATGAGAATAATCATAGACATACCACTATTTGTTGTGCAAATTCAATTAACATTTTAAAAAATATTTAAAATGTTTACAATGTGTAATACATTAGATACAGTAGAAAGTTCATAACAGTATCTCTCAATGTTACTATCATCTCTGCCGGCCCAGACATTTTTTTCAAATTTATCTTCTTGGGCTCTCTGTTTGAACCTTTGAGTTATTTTCCTAATATTCTTGTGTCTTAGAACAGCTTAAACTATATACATATTAAGGGAAAAGAAGGAAAGTATGAACAATACAATTAAAAACATAGATGGGATTTTCAAATACAAAATTTATAGGTATTTTGTAACATTTAGAAAAGGAAAAAGTTTTAAAAAACATTAGAATTCAAATAGAAACAAAACTTTTAACTAAAATTTTAGCATATTTTCTTATTATCTTATGCATAATTTGAAAAAGAAGCTATTCATATCATTTTGGAATTTTTGCTTGCATTTTTTTACATAGCATTATGAACAGCATATTTTCCCCTGTGAGTCCTACTCTTAATTGACATTATTACTGATGGGTTTATAATCTTCTATCTTTTCTTCCACAACATTATGGATTTGGGAGCCCACAGATTCTATTTTTCACAATTCTATAAAGCTCATAAATGAGCATATTTTTTGTAATATTTACATCTATATTTTAAGAAGATAGCTAAATTAGTAACAAGAAGCTCTATGTTACTAATAGAGCAACATTAAATTATTGTAATCTTGAAAGTGTACGAACAGTGTTTGTTTGTTTGTTTTATCTAGACAGGTTCTCTCTCTGTTGCCTGGGCTAGTGGGTAGTGGTAGTGTAATAGCTCACTGACAGCTCTCTCAATTCCTCACCTCAAGTTATTCTCCTTCATGAGCCTCCCAAGTAGCTGGGACTATAGGTGCATGCCACCATACCCAATTATTTTTTTCTCAACTTTTTTTTATTAATTTCAAAATATTAAGCAGGTACAAATGGTTTTGTTACAGGGCTATAAATGTGTTTATCACCCGAGTAGTGCTCATTGTACCCATTAGGCGGGTTTTTTTTTGTTTTTTTCCCTCTCCTCCTCCTCTCTGCTCTATGCTTGAGTTTTAAAGACGTTTAATTCTCTTTGTGCACTTCTGCACTCACCAATTTGTTTAGAGAGTACATCATGTTTGTTTTCCCACTCTTGAGATACTTCACTCAGGATAATAGTCTATAATTCCTCCCAAATAAATTGCTGCCATAATTTGTTTTATTTGTTTATTTCTTTTTTTGTATCTATATGCATACGTGTGCATACATGTGTGTGTATTTATTGGTAGAGACAGTGTCTCCTTTCATTGCTTGCTCAGGCTGGTCTTGAACTCCTGGTCTCGAGCAATCCTTCTACCTTACCTCTCAAAAGGGCTGGGATAAAAGTATGAGCCACCGAGCCTGGCTGCAAGTGTATGGGCAATGTTCAAGACTTATTATTATGACAGCAAGATTGTACATGTTTTACATAAGTAATTGCTGATATAAAAATTCAGATGCTATAAAAACATTTATCTAGCTACTGGCTTACTTAAGAAATAAAACATTTTATTTCTCCATCCCCAGGTATAACCCACTCCAAATGCTTTCAAAATAAAAGTCTTGTTCTACAAAATAGAATATTGCAGCCTTAAGGAGGTAAGGCATTCAGAGATCCAGAATGAGGTTGTTATCAAACCTTTATTAGAGCTCATCTCTGGGGCAAATCGTTATTTAATCTTTCTTCATAAAATTTACTCTGAACCACATATATAATTTGTTTAGAAACTCACTATCCTTTTGAATTACCTCATTGAATAACTTTTTCTCTCATACCCACATTTTGTTCTTCTTTAAAACTACATTTAGTCCTACATTTACCGTGGATTAGAAAATGAGTACCTGGATCCCTTTTTTCTATTTTCTCTCCTAAACTTTGCCTCTCCTAAACTTTGTAGCATTTCTCCATATTATTATAATATTATTTTACCTGAAGTTATGTCTATATTTCTTGCGGTCTCAATAAAATATGAGTACAAGAGCAGTTGGAATCAGATAATCTGAGTCTAAAATTATCAATTTTATTCTGACATGGAGACATCACATAAACCATCTTAAGGCTATATATTTTTTAAAAAGATGTTCTTTAAAGGTAAGATTACTGTTGTGGTTGTTGCTATGTTATTATCATAGCTAATTCTAGCTACTACATTCCAGGTACTGTGGTCCTATTTTATTTAGTCCTTATAATAGTGTACAAGTTGGGTGCAGTTATAAGTATCATTTAACAGATGAGGGAATGGAGGCACAAAGAGATTTAGTAAGAAAACCTATTTATCAAAAGCCTCCCTGAAAAGGTCAACTGCATGGGATTATGATCGCTCCTGTCATGGTTTTTGAAAATACTTCCCCAGGATAGATGAATGTTGATTCTTTGGTATTGCCACAAAGCTCTGTAGCCACTGATAAAGACAAAGAGACACAATAAATTGTACTAGAAAAATCATTTGTGCGTTCTTCTGAAGGCCAATCATTCTGAAGACATTTTTATTGAAAAAGGAATTGGCTAGAAGAGTTAAGAAAAAAGTCAAATATCACATTTTGCCATTCAGGAAATAGATTAGGCTCAGCTGATCAAAAAGAGTTAGATGTTTCATACTTGCAGTCATCATAACTGTTTTATTTGGGCGATAAACTAGGATGGAGTCTGGTTGCTAGATTTTTTTAGTAAATGTCATGTTTTCTGAGTCTTTAGAGTGTCTAGAGTTGTTAAAGGATGTAATGTCTCTCTTTAACAAAGAAGAAAAATACAAAGTAAGTAATACTAAAATATAAATGACAATATATAGGAGTAAAAATTATCATGTAATAAAACATATATGGCATTTGTGTTTTCCTTGTTGCCTTTCTGCCTCCTTCCCCCAACTCCTCAGAAAGCAAACATTCATTAGTGTCTACCCCCCAGCTAACCACCTTACTCTGATTATTCCATGGGACATTTTGAATGATAAATGTCGGGACTTTTTAATATAGGACGTTTAGGAAACAAGAAAAGGATTCTGATCCACGATCTTTACCACACACCACCATGATGCTGTCTACAAAATCTATTAGAGATACATGTAGAATAATAAATTATTCAGCATTCTGGTGTTAAAGATAGCTTAAATTCCATGAGCTCAATACTTAAATTTTAGCATGTATAATTTTAATATCAGAGTGCTTAAATAGAAGGCTAGAAAACTGTTTTATAGATTTATTGAGATATTTGTTTTAAATATGTATGCTATTTGCCTGATATATAAGGCAATGTACATATTTAATGTCAAATTAATAAGAATCTGAAGAGCAAAGCATTGATTATTAAGGAGCCTTAAGTTTTCTATTACCTCACTTCTTTAGTTTATTTGTATTATAAATTCAATTTATTTTGGTCAGAAAAAGCTCTGTTAGAGATATCCTAAGACATTTTTCCTTATTAACTGCTAACATAATGTTTTGTGTTTATTTAATGTCACTAAACACTTGGGTCATGTGTTATGTACCTAAAAATTGAAGTCATTCAAATTTAGGTTTTTAATTGTCAAATTATCAAAAATCAGTAATAAAGCAGGTAATAAATCAGGTAATAAAAATTGCACTGGGACAAGAAGCTTTGTAGGTATTAGCTGTAATTAATGAGAATGCAGACTTCTAATACTAAGGGTTTGTCTTGGTCTCTTTGTGTTGCAACAACAGAATGTCACAGACTGGGAATTTATAAACAGATATTTATTGCTTACAGTTCTGGTGGTTGAGAAGTCCAGTATCAAGGCACAGGTAAAGTTGATGATTCTGATTCTGAGATGGCGTCTTGAATGCTGCATCTTCCAGAGGGCAGATGCAAGAGAAAAATGCCAGATTGGGCCTTCGTACCTTTTTATAGTGGCAGTAATCCCACGGATGATGGCAGACCTCTCATGGCTCTATTACCTAAGTCTCACCTGGCAACATAGCACAGGGACAAATTTTACCATGTTTTTCAGGGAAGATAAAAATACACATCATAGCAGGGATACAAACTTTTTGTCATGCCTTTCATAGAAGTTGCCGTTGTTTTTGCGTACATGATTGTCAAATAGATATATAGTGAATTAAATTTATTCAAAATTGAATTCATATATGGATGTATATCCTAGTAAGAACACAAAAATGCTAGATGAGGGGAAGATATTTTCCTTAAGATCTACTTGGTCATGGTCTTGTTTTACAGACTAGACCAGCGTGAACAATCTGTGTGAGCTTGGTCGATAGCATGACCCTAAGGTTTATGATTTGTTAATTGCTATAGAAGTATGAAAATTGGAAACTTTGTCACAAACTAATTTCATCTAATGAAGCAAACTATTCCTAGCCTTTCTTGTTGCAGTCTCCTGATTTGTGCTGTAACTTAGGTACCAGTTGCTTCTAAGCTTTGAAATAGTTGGGCAAGTAAGCAGATGTGGGTGGAACAATTACTCCTTGTGAGGCGCGGCCAGTGAGCAGGCATTCAGGCCAGTGAGCGGGGCCTGAGAGTGCTGCTAAGGAGGAGCCTCCGGAGGTGTTCTGCCCTCAGAGGGTGTGGTGAAGCCCTCTTTCTTCTGTTCCATATACAATCACTTGTCTAGTCTTTGGTTCAACACATCCACTTTGCCACTTGTTGCTGAAAACATATGGCTTCAATAGGATGAGAAAAAAAAAAAAGGAAATAGTCATAGAACTAATATTCCCAAATGACCATTCCTGTTGCCTCATGGATTTTTCTTTTTCTTAAATTTTATTCAATTCACATGTAATGAAAGAGTGATTAGTCTACTAGATTCCTTTTCTTTCCTTCCAACCGGGACTTAGAATATGAGAAATAATAATAGATCTCACACACTGAATCACAATTACGTGTTAGTATTTTAGTATGCGTGATCTCATTTTAGCTTCCTACTGGCTTATAGTACAGGTGTAATTATTGTCTTTTTATAGGAGCCACGGAAACTAAGGGACAGGGAAAACAAAGAACTAAGAGTGTATGTCTTATCACAAAAAAAAAAAGCAGGTGAGGTGATGGTTATGTTACTCAGCTTGATTTAAGCATTCTACATTGCATATCAAATCATCACATTATACCCCATAAGTATATACAGTTATGATTTAATAAAAATTAAATTAGAAGAAGAAAAAATAACATTTACATACACACACACATTCCTACATTCCTTGCTCTTGGGGTTTAGGAAATTGCATTTGGTTCTGGCACATTTGAATGGCATTTTAATATAACAATTGTAGGACTAAATGAGAATTATAAAATTTACATGAAGTCCCAGCTACGTCTAAAACCCACGGCAGCAGGTGGGATGCTACTTTGGCTCTGTCCTTTACACCTGAGTTAAATATCTCCCAACTCCCAATCCTTATTCTTTTTCATAGCCATTCTTGTGTTTAGTGAATGTTCTTGAAGTTAAAGTTTTTAAATATGAAAAAAAAAAGAAAAAAAATAAGCAATTTTACAAGGTCACAGTAAGCTTGAGACACAATTTTACTTTAGGTCAGTGGTTCTCAAACCTTCCTAATGCCTCCTAATACCGCGACCCTTTAATACTGTTCCTCACCTTGTGGTGACCCCCCCATCATAAAATTATTTTTGCTGCTACTTCATTTTTGCTATTGTTATAAATCGAATTTTGCTATTGTTATAAATTGAAATGCCAATATCTGATCTACAGGATGTATTTTCATTGTTACAAAGGGGTGGTGACCCACACGTGGAGAACCACTGCCTTAGGTGTTTCTGATTCCACAGGTCCTTTCCGTTACAGCACACGATGTTTAATGCAGGTGCCGCAAAAGTGTTCTTGTCCTCCCAGTTCTACCCAGGAAGGTAATTACTGGTGACAGTTTTATGTGCAACTTTTTTACTTTTTCTCTATAATTTTTTAAAATCAACTTCTTCTGTTCTTTCCCTCTCTCTTTCTCCATATTTGGAGAAATATGTTCCTGTTATTGCATACTCCTTTATAATTTGTTTGACCCCATGTTCTTTATGTCAGCATTAACCTCTGTTTCAGATTTTCACTCTCACTGAAATATTTTGCATCTGGTCTGTCTTTTCCTTTCCGTATTGCCTCTCGTTGCCATCCTCACAACGTTCACGGGTATGTTGGTCTCCATCTCAGCTACTGAGTTAACAATTCATCATCAGCCAGCCGTGTAAATATGGTCAATAATTGTTCCTTGAACAGAACTAAAGTTTCTCCCTGGCAGTTAGAAACACAGATGGAGATTTTCTCTTCAGAGGAAAAATAAAACCTGTTAACTTGACCAAGACTTTACTTTCCCTACACTTAGTTTTCAGTTTCTCCTGCTAACATCGTATAGATTTCTGGATGAAGAACATCATCAAAAAGAGAGACATGAATCTTTGCTGGTGAAAGGCTTACTCATTAGGGGTATAGAATGCATTTGATTACCTGTCATTTAATGGTTATTTAGGGAGTCTTCTATGAAGCACATCTGGACCAAGGTGTAGAAGACAATTTATAAGCAGAGTTGTAAGGTAAAATATTAATTTGCAAGGCTTAAATTCCTATTCCAAGCCGATCAGCCAACCTATTAGATTTGATTTTCTTCCAATTATACAAATAGCAATTAAAAATAAGTCATTAACAAGTTGAACAAATTAGAAAACATCATTTTTCCAGTATTGTTGGCCATATTATTCTGGAATAGAATTTAAAATATTTTTGATATTTTAATCTTGAGATCTTTGCACTATGAAGGTGGTATGAATGAATATTTCTGCTGGCATTGTGTATTTAATAAAAAGGTCTACCTTAATTGAAAAATAGAATTCTATTATTTGAAACAAATTAAAAATTAATTTAATGTTGAAATAGGCTGTTTCTGTAATTGGTAGAATATTTTAATTATTTTCGCTATGATGATTCTGACCTGAGTTTGAAGTGATGGTGCAGTGGAGGGCCCACTCAGTGTGTCTCCTCAGGATCTGTGGCATGACAGGTTGGCTGTTTTGAGTATTTATCAGTGTAGTGTTTCAATGAGTATCTTTGCATTAAAAAGAAAAAAAAATACTTTGTATCTCCTGGACAACTTTAATAATAAGGTTATTATTTTGAAATTTATTAAGGGAGACCTCCTAAGGTAAAATAGCAACAAAGATGTAATGAACACATAGGTCTGGACAGGGAAGACCCTGACATGTCTGAGCCTAGAGCTGCAACCTACTCTTCATCACCTCGAGACTAGAGAGTTTCTAAGGACCCCAGTGACTTAAACCCCAATTTAACAGCAATGCTCTATTGCTTGAACATTATACCAGGTAGGATTTGTCTGGGAAGCAGGAGGAAGAAAGCATAAAAAGAGTATATGGGGCCATTTACATGATAGAAATCAGAGAAGAATAGAAGGGACGTCATCTTCCCTCGGTGGTGTGAACCGTTCTCCACTGTCACTCCGATATCACGGTATTTGTCATCTATCCACACAGTGAACACACCCGGAAACAGCCCTTCTCTGGACTTAATTCATGCCCCACAATACAGCAGGAAGGTGCAGGGAGATCACAGCAAGTCCACTGAAATATAATACACCAGTGTTGGTGGAAAATATCTGGAAAGTTTCATGAGAACTACTTGGAAATTTGTTGGCAATATACATTCCCGGGCCCCATCCCAAAATTAGGGAATCAGAAACTCTGAAGAGAAGGCCCAGCAACCTGTGTTTGAAGCATTCTGCTGTTTCAGAAGCACTGGATTAAATTTCTGGAATTGTCATTTTAAATAACAAAAAGTTATGAGTTCCTGCAAAGAATTTGCTGCTACATTTTCATTTCTTTACATTTTCAAGACCTCATTCAAAACTGACCTCCTCCCTGAATCCTCCTGCTGCCCCATTATGAGTGAACCCTTTCTGCTCTTGACCCCATGGAAGCATTTCTCACACTGAGGGACCTTGTAGCATCCTGTCTGGTGTTGCACTTCTGAGTACATTTCATCTTCCCCGCCAGACTTGGAAGGACAGCAACTGTCTATTACTCTTTTTTCTACAAACTTGCATAGCTCCTACCTTATGGTGGATCATATTCATATTTAAATAGTTTTTGAATGATAAATACAGAGTAAAGGTTCTGCAAAATCAAAACGCTTAAAATGATGGTTCTCTTTTGCGGTGTGCATTGACTCCTTGAGGCCATGAAAACCAGCTTTCACGGCTGTAAAAAGAAGGCACGTGAAATGAGCACCTACTGGGGGCCGCACATGTTTATTTAAAATATACACGGTGGCCATAGAGATCGTGTGCAAAAGCAATTTGAAATTGCACGTTAACTTTATGGCCACTCTGTCAGGTGAGATTTTGCTGTGAGCCAAGCTCCATGTGATATGCTGGGGGGTGGGGGTGTTTTTAACATGTCATCTTTCTTAAAGAAACATGCAGCCCATCTTCACTTAATCTCTCACGTAGTCTTCTCCGTAACACCTCATCGACGCCAAGCCTCACTCAGTATAACCTCCCCTGATACTATCTACTGCATAACTCTGTTTTATTTTCATAAGAACATTCATCACTATCTCAAATACTTATGTAATTTTTGTTTGTTCTCTTATTCATTATCTGCCCCTTCCCCAAGTCCATGAGGTGGAGATTTTACCCAATATATTCACAGCTATAGCCCAATGCCGGATAGAGCCTGGTTCCTAGTATCCACTGGATACAAAAATAGGTTTGCATGGGTAAATGACTTAAAGAATGAGCAACATTGTGAGGAAGACATTCTACTCCCCACGATAGGTAAAGAAAATGAGGCTCAGAAATTTAAGGGTGGTGCAGTACTGACATACAGCTTAGAATTCAAGCTCAATTCTTTCTGATTTTAAAACATGCATCTTTTGTTTCAGTGGCCATCTGCACATGACTTTCCCCCTTTTAGCATGTCTTCATTTTAGCTCTGTCTTCGTTTTTTTCAAGGAAGCACAGGGAGTTTGTCCACAGCTTCTTATTACCAAATGCCTGCACTTAACAACTGTTCAAAATGGTCGAGTCTTTGCAGTTAATCATTTTCTTGGGTTAAAGATAAATATTATTTATGATAGAATGCCACAACCTTGCATATAGCACCAGCTCTCCCAGTAGTTTATGTATCAGAAGCCCCAGCTTTTAGAAGCTTCCTTGAGAATCAAGGAAGCAGAAAGATGGGATTAAGGAAGCAGTTAGCCAATGTGCTGCCAGTCCAGTGAACTGACAGCAGGAACCTTGGCCGCAGGGTCTTTTTAAAGAGGCCTATACAGGTGATGGAGTGACCTTGTTGGTCATATTTCCTTTTTGCTTCTTTCTGAGCATTTTGCATTGTATTTATAATATTGAGGGAAGCAGAGACTCATAAGAACGTTAGGGAGCTTTTTCTTTTTGTCAGGACTCCAAATACTCACTGAATGGCATTTATTTTAGTTCCCTTACAGTATAGATATTTAAATCTGACCTTTTATTCTTAGATTCAAAATACTGAGTGTCAGATTGTTCCGGTAAGAAATTCATTTATTGTGGGCTAATGAAATTGTACAAAGCTACCTGAAATATGGAGCTTAGATGGTGAAATGAGATGATTCTGGCCAAACGTATCATAGATGCTTCTTCACGGAGCCTCTCCCACGGCATCGGAAACTGATGGGCTTGGTAGGCAAGTTATCCTGGATTGGAGTCCTAGTTCTGCTACCATCAGAAAGCACTTACCCTCACCAAGTCTTAGTTTCTTTTTTCTGCAAATGAGATTCAATATCATTACATGGCAGGATATTTGAGAATTAAGTGAGATGAGGATTAGGAGGGACCTTAGAATAGTGCTTGGCTCATGATAGGTGCTGCGTATGTGTGTGTGTGTGTGTGTGTGTGTGTGTGTGTGTGTATATATATATATATATATGACTCATTTTAACATAGGATAATATGTGATGAATGAGACCACAGGGATAATGAATCAGAATCCATCAAAAACTGGATAAGAGCTAGAAGTGGTATTGCTTAACAGTTCTGTGTCTGGGCCCTTAACCCCAAGTTATTAGATTAATATACTATTAATTTCTAATTGAATGAGGACTGTGATGTCCATACATTGGCTTGATGTGTCCTTCTAGCCCATAATGCCATCATCAGAATTTTTTCAATGATCTATCACTAAATTTTACTGTGTTCCACGCTCTCAGTGTAAGACCTCTGATTTCTCCACTCACAGGAAAGATGATGGCTTAGCTTAAGAATGTTTCCTACAAGCGCCATTTTTTATGGTGGTGAAAAGGATGGAATATATCATTAATGTTGGATCTTTGCTTAAAATGTCTTTTGGTGCTATGAATATGGGAACGGAATTTCAAACACCAGGGCTTAAATTCCAGTTCTGCCGTGTAGCCCCAGTATCATCTGAGACTTTCACTGCTCTGCTATAAAACAGGGCCAGAAATGCCTAACACACATGGTAATTATGTGGGTTAAGTAAAATAAGAGAATGTATTTTCAGCATCTTGAACAATGAGAACAAACAACTGTTAATGCTTTTGCTTACCTCTCCTGTCCTTCCACAAACCAAGCACAGCTGCACTCACCCCCTCCCTGACTGATTTTGCACTGATGAGATTATGAAGCACTTCCTGAGTTTGCTGCAGCCGCACCCCATAAATCAGAGCTCTGTGTGCATGTGAGGAAAATTGTAATAAGAGAGCCCTCCGAGTCATGTCACTTCCTCCTGGCAGTGCACCCTCTTCTTTTCAGTCACCTGAACCGTTAAACCAAAGGTATCTGATTCATCTCTCCTTCGATCTCTTTCTTTTATAGCAAGACTATTTCTGCATGTTGCAGAATCAAGAAGAATCTTTTCACTCTGAAAGTTGGGAAGTATTTGAGATGAAAGGATGTTTTTAAGATGGTGTTTTTCTTCAATAAGCCTAGGTCATGTGGAATAGTTGAAGAGTGTAACTTTACATTGGACAAAACTGATAAACATTACCGCCAATTCATCAAGTTTAATTTTAATTAAAAAGTTAATCAACTTTAATTTCATTGAATGAATTTGTCCCACTAATGACATTCTCAATATATTTTACTTTATAGGATAGAAAGTAATATTACCTGATGGATCTAGTTCATCTTTCATTCAGTGAGTATTGTTTTTAGCCAAGAACCCTGGTCATGTGCAGAAGTTCAGTATTTCAACCTCGATGATCTGAGGATTATACTAAAACAGGATGTGCTTATGAATTATTTGTTTTTAATGGAATCAGGTTTACTTTTGTATATAGTCTATTCTATAGTGACATAATTTTTTTTTTTATTTTTTTTGTAGCAGTTGTTGTTTAGCTGGCCCAGGCCAGGTTCGAACTTGCCAGCCTAGGTGTATATGGCCAACAGCATAACCACTGTGCTACCGGCACTGAGCCTACAGTGACAAAATGTTAAAGTAGTAAGGGACTGGAGAGCTCCCCAAATTCGTTCTTATATATCCACCTCTGAGTAGGTATCTGAGAGAAACCATGAATGAGGCTTCTTGGTTTTGTTAACAGTGCTGGCCTTGCTGCTCATGTTGGGTAGTAAACACGTATGGCCTCTCTTTCCACCAACAATATAAAATATTCTCACCAATTTTGTCCGTAAATGGCTATTAATCAGTTGGTGCTGAAAAACTGAGTGAAAACAATATTTGTTTGGAAAGTATGTTCAAGACTGTTTTACCATTCTATCCTTCTAGAGGTAGAACTTGACATCTGTGTACTAAATATTAGGAGCCAACATGGTCCTCTCTGCCTTGGCCTCAAACAAGAATGGTACTGAAGACATCTAGGTGGAGAGAACAGAAACTACCACATGAAAATGGCTTTTTGTTGTATTTCCTCACTGACTTGAAGAAAATTGCTCAACTTGTCTAAATGCTGGTTTTATCTTCCTGAAAATAAAGATGATAATATTTACTTTTCAGGGACATTTAAGTGACTACAGATAGTATATATGAAGGATTATACACTGGCCAGCAAGTACTACATCCTCAAAATGTTGAAAATTTATCACTTACCCTTTTCTGAAAGACTATCATTAAAAACAACATGAGTATCGTTGTTCAAAGTAATTATAGAGGGGGGCCATAATTATACAGGAGCTCCTTTATGACCCCCCTGTATAAAGGAGCATCAGCATAAAAAGTTTGTTTAGACCAAACTTAATGAAAATATCTCTTTATATGAAAATCATTATGTTTCCATGCACGTAATTTATAAAATATAAATATGTATAGTAAATAATATGAAACATATGTTATGTATTATATGTGCATGTTTATAATATATAAACAATAAATATATAAAAATATGTATAAAATAAATATATATAACACATAACAGAAATAATGGTTGTATACTTAAATTTCTTGTCACAAGGCAGCCCAGTGCTAAAATAAATTTTTGAACATCATACCCGTTTCCCTCTAGATGATTGATAGCTTTAATTCTCTTCCATTCCAACTGAATTTTGATTGTTCAATTTCAGCAATCTTCTCCTCTACAATAAACTTCTACTGTAAGCAGTATTTTGTCAGTTTCAGAAAGTAGTAGACCTCACTCAAAAATAAATGATGCCTTTTATTTTGGGAGAGAGAACTAAAGCAGTAAGTTTAGATGACATGCTTGTTAACTTGCATTGTTAGCTGATGTTAAACTCAAGGTGAGACTAGCCCAGTGTTACCTGGTATTCTTCCAAACTGGTTCATGTGGTCACATTCAAGGGTTTAATGAGAGAACAACACGAAGCAATTACAATCAAGTAAGTCCTATCCATTTGGGAAGCTTTTCTAATGAAAAGTTCAGGGTACATCCTCCAAAGTACTTGGCACATGGCCTGAAGATGATCATTAAAACACACACAGACAGAAGGCAGTGTTTGTCTAGGGTAGCATTAGGAAAAAAAAAAATAAATTGGCAATTGCCTGATGAAGAATAATAGTCACACCAGGGCAGACTCATATCCAGATAAATCTGTTTCCCAGGAGTAAGCACCTCTATTACCTAAGGAACATGCCTTTCGAAACCCTGCCAACAGAACACAGTGATTTCTTCTGAGTCATGAGCCCCTAGTGGCAGTAAGAAACATGGTAAAATAAACAACCAACAAATACTCTGGGAGCTGGCACCAAAGTAATCATGTGAGTTATCTCGCAGTGAAGAAAAGCAAAAGTGCTGAGATGTCTCCAATTTTTAAGTTGCATGGTCTGATATCTCTGACTTGTATAAGAATTCACAGTTTACAAAATTACTTAATGGAGTGATCTTATGACATGGATTTATGGAATTCTACGAGTGGGTGACATTTTACCAATAAAAGGATTTGAAATTTAGCCAGCTAAATAAGCGGTAAAAGTTAAAAAAATACTAAGTCATGATTGTCACTTAAACCCAGATCTTTTGACACCTGACACCTGACACCTGTGCTCTTTTAACAAATGGTGTTGTATCTTGTTTCACATGGTTTCACTGATTGATGTAAAGAATGAGCCTATGGTCTGGCCACCCTATGAAGCAGCAGCGTTGGTGAAAGATAGATGGGTACAGGTCACTTGAGCACCCGCAATGAGCGCTGTGCTTGAAAGAAGTAGGCAAGGTCAAAACCAAGCATTCAAGAGCAACTGAAGCAAAGCAAAGAGGGAAAAGCATCCATGTCTGTAGGAAAAACCCTTTGGCAACAGCTTCCACATCAACTTCGGGTCTGCTTAGCAAACTTTCCTTGAGTTTTTTTAATATGCTAGCATTGTTGATCAATAACACAAATTATAAAAAATAAACAAATAATAATTAAATAAAACCCACAAATTCTGTTTTCTGTAATACGTGCTGTGATAGTAATGGTCTTACTATGTTGGTGTAGATGTGGCGAGAAAGGAACACTTACACGTTGTTGGTGGGAATGTTCATTTCTACAACGTCTCTGGAAAGGTGTATGGAGACAACTCCCTGAAGTAAAAGCAGATCTATCATTTGATCTGCAATCCCACTACTAGGCATTTACCCAAAGGAGGGAAAAATTCTATAGACAAATGCACTTCAATGTTTATTGCAGTACAATTCACAACTGCAAAGATGTGGACAAAACCCAAGTGCCTATGAGTGGATTAATAAAATGTTGTGTATGTATACCATATAGTACTGCTCAGCTATCACAAGAGTGAAGTGAACTCTTCATAACAACTAGATGGAACTGAAGATCATCCTCCTAAATGTTGTATTATAAGAATGGAAAAACAGACACCAAATGTACAATTATCCTAAGCAGTATAAATTTTTGATGGAGAAATAGATGTTGGGTTACTGGCAACAATGTGAAAAGATAATGGAAGATGCCTGGAGTGTTGTGTGTGTGTGAAAAGTGAGATGGATGCACAAACATGTGCACATATGTGTTTGTGTACCAGTGGTCAGGGATGTCAAAAGTGACTGTGTAGGTAATATCTCTAGAACACCTGACTTACTGATGTTGGAGACAGTATTTTCTCTGAACTAGGATAAAAATATAAAGCCTTATGAATTCAAATCTGCCACGCCTTTCATATATAATGTACTCTACAAGGACTGGGAAGTTACACAAATAAATATTACCTAATCTCTAATCACTGGGGATTCACTGCTAGTCATCAAGCAATCCATATGCTCAAATAATTTTAATAATAATTATTAAAAGAATTAATAGCTGGACATTGTGGCAGGTGCCTGTAGTTCCAGTTACTTGGGAGGCTGAGGCAAGAGAATCGCTTAAGCCCAAGAGTTAGTTGAGTTGCTATGAGCTGTGATGCCATGGCGCTCTCCCAACGGTGACAAAGTAAGACTCTATCTTAAAAAAAAAGAAAAAAAAAAGAATTAATAAATGTTATAATAGGATAATTGATACGGGATTACAGAAGGAGGGACATTAGGATTAGATTTGGACTTAGGATGTAAAAATCTTTTTTCAGCTGAACTGATACATTGCTGAATCCCTAATTAGGAGAAAGATGTTGAAGTGGGAAGATGAATAGCTTTCAGCGTTTACAACTATTTTTGCAGCCAAAAGCAGAAGGATTCTTGTCTGGAAGTAGTTTGGGGCAAATCTACCCTCATAGAGCAAAGATTTGAAAATACCAGCATATATTGAATTGTCAGGTGTTAGAATGGGATTTGAAGTTTAAGTTTGTGTTATTCACTGCCTTGTGCAACAAGATTCTGACCAAAATGTGGCATTTACATAATGCAACGCAGTGTCCCATGAATCAGCTTTATTCAAGGGATGCACGAAGAATGTAGTTAGTATCATCCCTCTTATGGCACTGCTAAAAAAAAAAAAAAAGAGTATTTAATTTCCTTCTAACGTTCCCCCAAAGACAGTATTTGTGGGCATTTGTTCTCTGTGGACCAAAGCAGAAACATAGCGGTGAAAACCAAAATATTTCCTCCAAAAATAGCTATTGACAAATCCAAAAACTAATGCTTCTGCTTCGCTTCCAACATTTGTCATTATCTTACACATTTATTATACAAAGCTTTTTCATAAAATAGTTAACACATCATCCTCAAGTCTAGTCTAAATAAAACTGTCTATATTGACTTCATCCACAGGGACTTGGATTCAGTGAAATATGGCAAATAGATCATATTAAATTTGTAATGAAGCAACTAATGAATAATAAATGTCCTGTTGCTATCTTTGGGTAATCGTCTGAAAATATATGTTTTTTGGGACTTCATAGGATGTTGATTTTATGCAAACTAGAAATTCTCAACCATCTGTAAAGGGAAACAATTTCTCTGTGCTATAGCTAATAATAGAGCACTGAGCAAATTTATAAAATTATTCAAACAGTATGTAATGATTTCTTAATGTTGTTATTGAGCATTGCCTTCCTGCTCTTTGGCCATTGGGTCTGGCTGGAATGCTGACATGCTGAGGCTTTTTTAATGCTAATGTTTGATCAATGTGGAGCCTTCACATTTTATTCAATTGTGTAGAAGCTTTAAGTCCATGTCTCCTTCTGGACATTTCCTTCTTTTTCATATGAAGGCGTGGGTTGTCAAAAGCATCTGTGCAGCAGGTCTTTCTTCTTTTAGTAGACTTGGCCCTGGAGACACAATAATATATACAAATATATATTTTATACATATATATAATATATTCTATATATAATAAAGTATGTATACAAATATATAATATATTACATATATATAAAATAAAGTCCTCCATTAGCAACAGGCAAGATAACCAAATAAACTCTATCAAGGTCTAGTTTAAATGGTCAACTCTCTGCTCATGATAACGTGATGTTGGAGCTGACTGGATTGGACCAGAATGTTTTACCCTAATGAATGTGGACCAACTTCCTCCTGCTGTCACCTTTTTCATTGCCATGTTCAATTCTGCTACTTCTGCAAATATTCATTTACAAGTGGTATTTGCTGATATATTTGGCTTTGTTTTGCCCAAAGCTCCAATACTCACTTTACCTTCAATTTATTTTTCTCTGATTACAAATATTCTATTTTTTTAATTATTTGTGATAATGTAAATTCTTCCTTCCTCTCTTTCCTTTTTTTCCTTCCTGTTCTCCTCCCTCCCTCTCTTCCCCTTTCTCCTATATTTCTTTCTTTCTAATTTTTGATTCATGTAAAAAATACATCCATTAACCTAGGCATTATGGCTATCAGAATGGGAGAAAAAACAACCTGGTGGTTAGTAAAGCTAGCTTGGGAATCAAAATAACTTAGAGTCGAATCCATATTTTCTCCTCATATTTTATGGTAAGGGGAAAATCTGTTTCACCTTAAATGCAAATTACTTCACCTGTGTAATCTTCTATTTAATGATATATATACTATATATAGATACAATAAGAGTAATATCATCTGTATAATAGCAATTCCATAGAGATTACATAAAATAATGTATGCAGTACATTAGCAGACTGCCTACCCCATAGGAAACACAACTAATGGCCCAGATGCTACTTCGGAACTGGTGGTGGTAGCAGTGGTGGCAGAGATGGGTCATTATGTTTTATCAAATTCAGTTCCTTTGAAAGTACATTGCAAAGTTCAAGTCATCAGTGTTTGGATGTCAGGATGACTGAAAGGGCAATTTTACTTAAAGCTCTGCTTTTCAATAATCGGTTAAGATTAATTCTTACATGCGGATAAGCTGAAGCATTCTCCAGCAGCTCCTGCCAATTTCTCTGCAATAAAGACATTTTCAACTAGACACCACTGAACTGATGATGAAGATGTCATTTCTGCTACAAATTATTCCCACAATATCTACACTGTGTTAGCCTGGAAACCTTGGCCAATAGACTTATTCCTTTTAACATTGTTTTTCAAATCCCTCCACTCTCAAAATCCCAACATTCAAATGAACATCACACTATGGTATGAAAATAAGGTAAGAAGGCTGACTACAAATTACTGAAAGTAAAGCTAATGAAGGATTACAGAAGTTGTAAAAGGGTGAAAGGGGCAAATGCATTAGGAAAATTAAGCAGATGTACTGTGAACACTAATTACAGCTCACTGAGGTTTTGTTACAAACCTTGCAAAGGTTCTAAGTCATGGAGTTTTCTTTAAAAAATGGCCTCAGCCTTGCACTGTAATTTATAAAGCAGTAGATATTGTTTCCCTCTACAAATTGAACCATGTAAAATTAAACACAACTTTTTTCTTATTAGTGTCTTGAAAGCCAAAGTGGAGAGGTACCTAGCTTCCCCAAGGGTGCCTGTCCCACCACATAGGTTCTTCCTTTTTAACAACCATGTGCCGTCCACTGCAGATACCAGCTTCGCTTCTGCAAGCTCAGGCTGTGGAGTCCTGCACGTGGCTCCAAGATACTGTCAACAGAGAAGAGAAAGGGTCTCGGAGCCAGAAGGAAGAAACCTGTGTTCTAATAGCTGTTCTTCCACAATCAAGTGGTGTGGTCCCCCATTGCCACTTTGGATCTCTATGCTTCTATTTCTCATGCATAAAAAAGTTATTTTATGTCACTAGTTTTTATACTTTTAAAAATCATAACCTCTCCACCTTGAGAATACCATGAGGCCTATGCATTTAATTGATAGAAATGTGAATTTTTAAAAAAATCAATCTTTATTCAGTTTCTGTAATTCTAAGGCACCCTGAAGTCATTACTGCATGAATCTTAGGCTAAGAACCCTTACTGCAGGCAATTGCTGATGTCCATTCTACCTCCATAGTCCTAGGATCCTTGGGCACGTACAAATTTTTCTCAAAGAGCTTGTAGAATCTAATGGGGAAGTATATGTTAAATGGCCTTAGGGCAGAAATCTGAACGGGGCTTCTGTCTGTTTTGTACTTTCTGTAGCTCTGGACTTTCTGTAAGATGTGGCTGAGTTACACGGTTTCCCCGGGTCATGTTTGTGTGTTAGTATATTGGAAAAAGCTTAGACTTTGATCCTAAAGATAACAGTACAAATCCTGGTTACTTCCTTTGTTCATTCTGTAATCTGTGAGGATTCGGTGGCTATGCTTTCATTGTATGTAAACCTGTATGATTGTGGTTTTAAGACTTAAAAAAAATTCACATTTGTAACTATGTGCCCAGTATTTACCTCAATCCTTGCAATATACTGACCTCCTATCAAATCTAAGAGGGTGCTTACAGCTGTTATCCTTGTGGGCAGTCTTCATCCTCTCCCTCTTCACCCCTAATCCTGGTGCTCTCTCAAGTCATTCCAGTTCGTACTTTTCCCTCCAGTCATTTATTTCTATTGTGGACCAAAGAGCAGACAATGGTCTGTTGTGCAGGAGCTGCTATGCGTTAACAGTAATAAAGCAAGTCAACGCCAGCTTAGGACACTATGGAGTAAACACCCTTATGTTTAAACCTCCCCAAATAGCATTTGTATTAAATATAATCATATTCCACATTAAAATTGTTTTATTGACAAAAATATAAAAATATTTTTACAAATTTGAGGTTTGAGTTTTAACAATTTATTTTTCTGTTGCCTTAATATGTGTGTCTATGTGTGTGTATACATACCCATGTGTATATATGTATGTGCACATGTATATTATACTAAGTGCATTTTATCCATATGGAGTTACTCCTAATTGCTTGATATTTCAATTTGCCAATATTTATTAATATTGTAAACATTTTGATATTGCGTTTTTATTTTATGGCTTAGAGATCATTGCTTTTAGGTCTTAATTTTTTGTATTCTGTACAATTCATATGTGCTTTTTTTTATTATATTACTAATAGATAAAATGACCATGGTTTTGAGTCCCAGATTTGTCACTCAATGATCTTGGGTAAATTCCTCTATTTCTCTGATCATATTTTTCTCAGTGGGCTGCTATTGGTTATTCAAGGAAACATAGGTCGATTTAGTCATTAAAATGAAGCTAAATATAATTATCTAATTCTCAACTTGTCAGTTTTTTTCAAAATTAAAATGAGTTCATTAAATTTTAAACATCTAAAGAAAACCATGGAAGGAAAAAAAAAAAAAAAGATACCATGAATAAAGCCTCTATTATAACCTGATTTACAGTTTAGTGATATTGCATCTATGTTTGCTAACATACCAACTTACCATTTTGGTAACAAATCAATTCATTGATGAACTTAACATATAAGACCTGTGATTATCCACTAAATGTTTGTTTTGTTTTATTTGGGGGTTGGTGGTACAAAGAAAAAAGCGATACATAAGGGTGATTAGGTGATGGGTGATGACATTGAAAATATGATATCTTCATCAGGGCTAAAGGCAACTTAGTTGGTCACTTCATGGTAAACACCAAGGTATCCCTTATTAATTTCTAAATCCATGCCAAAATTCCCTTAATTAAGAAACAATTTCTAAAACATAACAGAAAAATGAAAGTACAAGAATACCTTTAAAAAATTATGCACATCTACAGTTCCTTCTATCTTCTCAACATGCTTTTTCCTGGTGGCTTTCACTATAAACCATTATGTATATATAAAAATCATAACTTATATAGTGTGAAAAAGCAAAGTTTCATCTTGAGTTTGAATTAGAAATAGCAAAAGTTATCTTTAACTTAAACCAACACATGCAAGAGAGTGAAGCAGATCAAACTATTTTCTCCAACATAAGAATTTATAATGAAATTTTATAGCTGGAGAACTTAAGTTTAGGATGAAATCAATAACAACAACAAAACTATTGCATTCTTTGGATTCAGTTATAACTGAAAGGACTAGAAATTACTGAATTATATGTTATCATCTATCCTATGCATGGTTTTGAGGATATGCTGTTGTGAAAAAGAAATTTTTACAAACTTGATATCTATACAAACATAACCATGAAAAATAACATTTTACATGAATAAAATGTTGAACTATATATAGTGTATTATGTAAAGGTAAAGCAATTTTATGGGAAAATAGTCTTTGTCTACTTACACTTAATGGAGAGAAATAACACTGGAGGAAATGTGGTACTTATGATGGGGTCTGACTACAGACAAATTCAATTTTACTTAAACCACTTGCTTCATTATTATCAATCTTATTTTGGTTAGTAGGCAAATTGATTAAGCAGTAAACCTTCTATGTCCTTCAGTTTACTTAAAGCATTGGGTAAGGAGGCTTTGTAAGATAGATTCTCAGTGAATAGATTTTGATCTATAGAGATTTCTTCTCTATGCCATATCTTTGCTCCCAGTTTCCTATTTAATCAAGATTTAACCAAAAGGAAAAAGTATAATTTTGTGCCGCATCTCACCTCAGATAGGTACTTTCTGAGTATGCAGCAATCATACTGAAGTCTGCAGTTCTATTTTTGAGTGTTCTCCAGGACGGCTGTCCTTTATTTGAATTTACAGATGCTTTAATATTGTGTACGAGTAAACAGATAAGGAGTACAAGGTTGCCACTTTCACCCTCTAAATGTAGTTATCAATGATGTAGCAGTGAACCCAGGAAGATTAGAGAGTTAGAGAAATTCAGTAAACACAGTCCTCTTTCAGTATCTTCTTTTACTTCTCACCTTGATTTCACAAGATACTTCTTATCGCCCTCCTGGTTTTACATTGTGATGATGATCAATTTTTCAATCTGTGACCAGAAGTTCCTAAACATTGATCTGCATCCCTTTGATCTTCTTTCTATATATCTGCATAAAATCCATATTACTTAGCAAAGCACACACACCCCCCAAAAAACTCTCCATTTTTTATATGGTCTCTTCCTACTCCCTGAAGCATTATTTTTTTCTTCCTTTTTACCTTATATTTATGTTCTATTTATAAAAACCCTAACTATGAATAACAGCAAAACAACATAATGAAAAACCACTGCCATTGATTGATTATCAACAATGTGATCAGTCACTGAATTTGGAGTTTTTAATGTATTCATTCATTAAAAAAAATACTCTGAATGCCTACTGTGTATTTGGCACTAAACTTAGCCGAAAATACTGACATGCAAAGAAAAGTAATGATGTAGGTCAAGAAAAAGCACATATTCCCTAACCTCTTACAGTTACAGTTACCACTCAAGGAAAGGGAAAATTATATTTTAGGGGGCTTGCTACAAAGGGAAGGGAGAAAAACTGAGAAATACAAATGAGATACTACATTTGAAAAACAAGCAGAGAGAGAGAAGGAGGGAAGGGGGTGGGGCCTCCCCCACCCCTTCTTGGGGCAAGACATGTGTGCCATCCCTTCTTGGGGCAAGACATGATTGCAAGAGGGACTTTACCCAACAAATACAATCAGTGTAACCTGGCTCAATGAATCCCCAACAATAAAAAAAATATTTAAAAAAAAATAGAAAAATAAGCTTGAAATTATATAGGCAAAGTGGGAGAGAAAGGAGGACTGGGTAGAGGTAATATCTAAAATGCAAAGAGTGGGAGGTGGCATGGATATTTGTGGGCTGAAGGACAGCCAGAATGACTGGAGCACAGAGAAGAGAGAAGGGCAAGGCAGGAAAGTGACTTCAGCAACACAGGAGACACATCACGCAAGAACATTCCGCCTATCATTAATGTTAATCATTTGGTCTTGGGAGCAATGAGAAGTCACTGGAGGGTTTAAAGTGAAATTATGACTTGGTTTGGCATGAATTTTGGTCTTTCAGCCTGGATAGCATAGAATGGGTTAGAAGCAGTGGGCAAATGGATGCAGGGAGAGAGTTAGTGATAATGGCTAGACTCCAAGAAAGAGGAAATATGTCAATAAATACGTCATTTGCAAATTTGTCAAATATGCAAATAGTGAATGCAAGAAGGAACAGACATACTTCTTAAGTAAACATACATATTATGCTGTTTAAGCCTCACAACAATGCTGAGATAGATCTTTTGAAACCCACTTTAGAGATGAGTAATTGAAACTTAGAGGAGTTATATCTACTTACTCAGGCTGGTGGCAGTATGTAGCCTAGGCAGTCCGCGGATACCCGGTCCTTGAATTCTAAATTGCATTCTACTTCAATTACGCTTTCTGTCCATATTCTGCCATGCAGTGCTTTTCTCATTGCTATAACTTTTCGTTTGCTGTTTCCTCTTCCGTTGCTTTGAATCTCTGGAAGCCTTCTCCAAACAATGCGCTTTATGTTTCCAGCCTCTGTCAATGTCCATCCTCCGTGCTCTCACAGCATATGGTGCTTTCCAGCCATGTTTGTTATTTATTATTTATTTATTTTTTTATAAGGAAGAAAATTTATCTCTCATAGTTCTGGAGGCTAGATAAGTCCAAAATAAAGGCACCAGTGATTTAGTGGTGGATAAGAGCTGCTCTTGGTTTTCAAGATGGCGGCATCCTCATGCAGCAGAAGAGAGGAAAAGGCAAAAGGGCCCATTTTCTTATTTCTTTCTCTACTAGATTGTATGCTACTAATGACAGAAAATAGGCTTTTATTTTGTATGGCCATAATGCCTAGGAAGATGCTAAGAATATAGTAAGTGAGCATCGAAGTTTAAATAGGAGGAATACTCATGAAAATGATCTAGATTGAGCCTTCAAACATCCCTGAGATCCTCTGTACAACATTCCTGGCAAATGGTCACTAATGACATCCCCCATTATCTTTTTTTTTTTGCAGTTTTTGGCTGGGGCCGGGTTTGAACTCATCACCTCTGGTATATGGGGCTGGTGCCCTACTCCTTGAGCCACAGATGCTGCCCTGTCTTAGTAATACATTGTTGACCACCTTCCAAGTGCCAGGCACAGAAGAGGACATTTACTGCTTTATCATATTTTATATTCACGAAGTCTCTACAAATAGATTAATTATGTCTATATTACAGGCGAAGGGAAAATGGAGCTACTAACTTTAGGTAACCAGCTCTAAAATTCAAGTTTAAGGTATTTTGAATACAGAGATCATTGACCTAGATTAACATAAATCCACTACAGTTACAATTACCTTTGCTTTACCCTTTATAGCTATCCAATGACAGATGGATAGGAACCCATTGACTTTCCTGACCCTAGCCTCACAAATTTCCAATTATTTTCAAAGCACAATAAACCTAATAGAAACTAGTGGTTCTTCCTGACCCCTATTATTTCTGCTCTTCCACATTCCTTCCTCATATGAAATAAATAGTCTGCATTTAGTACATAATGTACAAAAATGCTGAAATGATAAGGAGTTTTTGAACTCCTTAGCAAGAACTATGTTAAATGTATTTATTTTATACATACATTTAAACATATAAAACATAGTCAAATATTAAAAAAGCAGTTGTAGAGTTTTTCAAGATAAATCTAAAGAGAGATTTCATCTGTGTAAGAGTTTAATTAGTGTTGGCCCTGCTCCAAGCTATGAAATCCTGTAGTTAGACACATCAATAGTGTCCCAAGCCCAGAGCCAGTCCAGTTTATCAGAATGTGTTTCTGGTCTGGAGATGGAATCACTGAGGTCTCTACTGCCTGTTGTTTCTCCTGGCTTCATAGCTCTTCATTGGACTAAAGAATCAATGGGATTCTCTTCGAAAGACAATGTCTTTCTATAGAATGGAGGCTTTTAGTCTCAAGAACATGGATATTTCATCCCATTGTATGTAGGCTCAAATAACTGTAGATTTGGAGTAGCCCTGAAAGCACGCGTAATCAAATTCCTATCCTCACAAACCTTATGAATGGCTTCCAAAGCCATAGTTCAAGAAAAGAATATGATTCTTTTTTTTTTTTTTTTTTTTTTTTTTTTTTTTTTTTTTTAGGCAGAGTCTCGAGCTGTTGGCCTGGGTAGAGTGCTATGGTATCACAGCTAACAGCAAACTCAAACTCGTGGGGTTATCTCTTGTGTCAGCTTCCTAAGTAGCTGGGACTAAAGGCACTCGCCACAACGCCCAGCTATTTTATTGTTGTAGTTGTCATTATTGTTTGGCAGGCCCAGGCTGGATTCGAACCTACCAGCTCTGGTAAATGTAGCTGGTGCTCTAGCCATTGAGATACAGGTACAAAGCCAGGAATATGATTCTTAGAAAGACAAATAGATTTATAGTACAGTCTCAGGTCTGGTAGCATGATTTCTCTTGTGTTTTTATTGCTGAGTAATATTTTGGCTATTCTAGTTTTTTTCTGATTCCATATAAAAGGAAATATTTTTTCAAGATCTTTAAAATATGACAATGGAGCTTTAATACAAATTGCATTAAAATTATATATTGCTTTTGGTAGTATGGACATTTTAACAATGTTGATTCTTCCCAGCCATAAGCATGGTATGTTTTTCCATTTGTTAACATCTTCAGGTATTTCTTTTCTTAAAGTTTCATAGTTCTCTTTGTAGAGATCTTTCACATCCTTTGTTAGGTATACTCCCAAATATTTCATCTTCTTTGGCACTACTGTGAGAGGAATAGAGTCCTTGACCATTTTTTCAGCTTGGTTATTGTTGGTATATATAAAGGCTACAGATTGATGGGTGTTGATTTTGTAGCCTGAGACATTGTTGTATTCCTTGATCACTGCTAAAATTTTTGTAGTGGAATCCCTAGTGTTTTCCAGATATATGATCATGTTATCTGTGAAGAGTGAAAGTTTGATCCCTTCTGACCCTATGTGGATACCCTTGTTTAGCTTCCATGTTTTTGTATGGGTATGCAAGTTCCTGTTGTTATTGAGTTCAACTTTTATTCCATAATGGTCTGAGAAGATGCAAGGAATAATTTCACGTGTTTAAAATTTGCTGAGGTTAGATTTGTGGCCGAGGATGTGGTCAATTTGGAGTATGTTTCGTGTGCTGATGAGAAGAATGTGTATTCAGTTTTGTTGGGAGGAAATGTTATATAGATGTTTGTTAAGTCCAGATGTTGAATTGTTGAGTTTAAATCTAAAATTTCTTTGCTTAGCTTCTTTTTGGTGGATCTATCCAGGACTGTTAAAGGGGTGTTAAAATCACCAACTATTATGGAACTGGAGGAAATCAAGTTGCTCATATCTGTTAGAGTTTCTCTTATAAATTGAAGTGCATTCTGGTTGGGTGCATAAATATTAATAATTGAAATTTCATCATATTGAGTATTATCTTTAACAAATATAAAGTATTCATCCTTATCCTTCCTTGTTTCAGTTGGTTTACAGCCTATTGTGTCTGCAAATAGGATTGCAATGCCTGCTTTTTTCTGCTTTCCATTTGCCTGGAGGATAGATGATCTTCCCTTCACCTTGAGTCTATATTTGTCTTTTAATGTAAGATACGATTCTTGTATGCAGCAGATATCTGGCTTGAGTTTTTGTATCCAGTCAGCCAACCTGTGCCTCTTTAGAGGACAATTTATACCATTCACATTAATTGAGAATATTGATAAGCCTTTTGAGAGTCTGGTGGACATTTTTAATCCTTTTGTAACTGTGGATGGTGGAATTTGATCAGAATTTTCTTGGTGGGTTTACTTTTGTGGTTGAGGATTACACTGGTATTTATGGAGGATAGGTGTGAGGTATATGCTGGAGAGCTAGTTTAGTTATGGAAAATTTCTTCAACATGTGAGTGTGATTGAAGTATTTAATTTCTCCGTCATCAATGAAACTCAGTTTAGCTGGGTACAGGATCCTGGGTTGAAAGTTATTTTGTTTTAGGAGATTAAAAGTCCATGACCATCCTCTTCTAGCTTGAAAGGTTTCAGTTATTCTAATATTCTTGCCCTTGTAGGTGATGGTTTTCTTTTGTCTGACTGCCTTCAGAATTTTTTCCTTCATATTAACTTTAGTGAAATTGATTATGATGTGTCTGGGGGGTGTCTTATTTGGGCTGAGTCATGCTGGAGTTCTGAAACTGTCTGCTATCTGAATTTCAGAATCTCTTGGCATGTCTGGAAAGTTCTCCTTCATAATCTCATGGAGAAGAGACTCAGTGCCTTGTGAACCCACTTCATCGCTTTGGGGGATCCCTATCACATGAATATTGGTTTTCTTCGAATTATTCCAGAGCTCTCTGAGAGAGTGATCTGTTTTTGCCCTCCATTTATCTTCCTCTTTGAGAGTTTGGGAGTGTTTGAAAGTTTTGTCTTCAATGTCAGAAGTACTTTCTTCTGATTGTTCCGTTCTGTTACTGAGGGATTCTACTGTGTTTCTCAGATCTTTGAGGGCTGCAACTTCTTATCTCAATGTGTCAAAGTCTTTGATCATTTTGTCTTTGAATTCGTTGAATTTTTGAGATATCTTTTGGGTTACTGCTTGGAATTCTAATTCGATCTTATTTGCTGTCCAGATTCTGAATTAGATTTCTGACATCTCAGCTATTTGTTTGTGCATGGGCTCTTGTGCTGTGTCTGCCCCATTGATCCTTGGGGGAGTTGATCTACTCTGATTATTCATATTGCCAGAGTTTTGCTGTTGATATTGCCTCATGATTGTTTTTCAGCATTGCCTCTGGCCGTCTTCAGAGTTGGGGAGGTGTCTCTTTAAGATTCGACCCCAGCGGGATCACTCTATTGTTGCTAGATCTTTGCAGGGAGTGACCCTGTGTAGTTCCTCTGGGGCTTCCCCAGCCACAGTATACTGTGAACTGTTTCGGTGTTTTTGGACTTGGCACTCAGTTGAACTGTATGGGGGAGAGCTTGAGGAAGAGTGCGGAGAACTTTGGGCATTGTTTAGGGCCCTATACTGAGCTGCTGAGCCAGACAGAGCTAATAGTGTTCGGCTATCTCCTGTTTTCAAGTCACTAAATTTTCACCATTTTTAAAATTGTCTTCTATTCTTTTCCCACTTCAGGGAAAAAAATCACTTTTTAGTCATTTCCTACATGGTTGACACTGAATTTTTCAAGTAAACCCTAAAATGTTTATATGATAAAAACTAATAACTTTGACCCTGCATCTTGACGCTAATGTTCTAGAGCAGTGGTTCTCAACCTTCCTAATGTCGCAGCCCTTTAATTCAGTTCCTGTGGGTCATGACAGCAGTTGAGAACTGCTGTTCTAGAGCTACTTATTAAAAAATTTCCATATTTTCCAGTTGTAGTTACTCCTTTTGCTAAATTACTCATTGAGTTTATTTTTCTTTTGGTCCTGCTTCTATTTTATTATTTGAGATATCCTGCAGGTTGGTGACTTGTTTTTTCCTGCAGAATAATTACCATTCTCTTGTACTATTCCATGAAGGCACCATTTGGATCTCAGCCAAAGATTTGAATCTGACTTTTCCATCTGCATCAACTTTTCTTTTTTTTTTTTTTGAGATATAATCTTACTTGGTCGCTCCTGGTAGAGTGCTATGGTGTTTTAGTTCACAGCAACCTCAAACTCTTGGGTTCAAGTGATTCTCTTGCCTGAACCTCTCAAGTAGCTAGGACTACAGACACCCGCCACAGTGCCCAGCTATTTTTTTGTTACAGTTGTCATTGTTGTTTAGCTGACCCAGGTATATGTGCCTAGTGCCCTAACTACTAAGCCAGGAATGCCTTTCTCTCTCTCTCTCTACCTCTCTCTCTCTCTCTATATATATATATATATATATATCTATATCTATCTCTTTTTTTATTTTTGGTGCCATGACTTGGATACAAACCAAGCAATGCCTTTCTTAACTTACATGGAGTTAACTGGAGTCTCATTTTCTATGAATACATTCTTCAAATGTCCTAAAGAAATGGTGAGATAAGCAACATCTTTATCTGTACAATGAGTGCTTTAATTCTTGCCCTTTTTTGCAGCAGTGATAAGCACATATGGATCAGTGATATCTCAATGTGATCAAGGCACTTGGTTCAGTGGTATCAATGCCACACTGCTAATGCAGCGCATTTCCTCTGGCAATTCCTGGAAATGAATCAGGCCTGATATGACTGCCTCACAAACTCTCTTATGAGCATGGGGGTTTCAGACACACAGCCTCTTTGGAATGACAGCATATCAGCTTCCCCCTTATCCACTTAGCAGTCAGAGATCTCTCTGATAATATCCAAAATAAAGTGAAGGAAATGCATTTTAAAGGTCAGTTCTTTTGAATCTGGATGGAACCACTGAAGGGACCAATGTCAAGAGTCCAGACATTCTAAAAAGATGGCTGGTTCCAAGGCAGTGGGTTCAGTCACAGCCAGTGAGAGTTGGAGACTGCAGAACATCCACTGGAGAATTCCAAGCAGCATCTGAAGATGAGAAATTAAAGCCATGGCCAGAGTCTTGAAAACAGACACTCTCTGACAAAGACAATCAAAATGGGAACAATAGGTGGCCAAGGATTGGCCACATTTAGGAACACAGAAGGAACAGGTGAAAGGCAGGTGGAGAACCGGGGAGGTCAGGGTCAAGGTTAGTCAGACAAAAAGCTAATTCACGTAGAAAGGAATGGGCATTCAGATTAAATGTTAGGGAAAAGAGAGATGACATTATCTTTCCTTTTGGACAGGAGCCTCCCTCGGAAGCTGCTCTCAGTCGGACATCTTGCCTTTCCCTGAGACATCCAAAATGTTTTAAATATATGTTTTAGGCTCTGCGCCCATAGGTCAGTGGTTAGGGCCACATACACCAGAGATGGCGGGTTCATACCTGGGCCAGGTGTGCTAAACAACAATGACAACTACAACAAAAAAATAGCTGGGTGTTATGGTGGGCACCTGTAGGCTCAGCTACTTGGAAGGCTGAAGCAAGAGAATAGCTTAAACTTAAGAGTTTGAAGTTGCTGTGAGCTGTGACACCACAGCACTCTACAGAGGGTGACATAGTGAGACTCTGTCTCAAAATAAATAACTTAATTAATTAAATTAAATATGTGTTTTACTCATTTATATGAAGTTTATCACATCCTGTCTACATTCTACATTTCCATCTTTTGAAATGATTTTTTTTTTTTTTTTTAGGCAGAGTCTAACTCTGTAGCCAGGGTAGAGTGCCATCATTGCAGATCACAGCAACCTCAGACTCCTGAGTTCAAGCAATCCTTTTGGCTCAGTCTCCTGAGTAGCTGAGACTACAGGCATGTGCCACCATGCCCAGCTAGTATTTCTTTTTTCCTCCTTTTAGTAGAGACAGAACTAGCTCTTGCTCAGTCAGGCTGGTCTTGAACTCCTGAGCTCAAGCAATCCATCTGCCTCAGTCTCCCAGAGTGCTATAATTACAGGCATGAACCACCATGCCTGCCTTAAACCTCCATGCCCAGCCTGAACTAACATTCTTTGTCATCGATGATTACGAATCACCTTGAACAAAGACAGTAAAATAATCATCGGTGAGGAAACAAAATATGGGCTATCACATAAACAACCAAATACACTCCTAAGAGAAATTCAACTCCCACTGAAACTCCAAACCTACACATTCATTCAACAAATGTGTTTTGAAGGTCCCCTATGTCTCAGGCACTGGCCTAGCCAATTGATACATTATTACTCAGACTTGGCTCTTTCTCTTTGAAGCTTAATCCTACACCATTTACAAACCTACCAGAAAGGAAGGGGATTGGCTAGTTTATAATACCAGCATTCATAAATTATATAGATAACTTTTATAAAATAAATAAAAATACATTTATTATTTCAGTAATTATGTCACTTGCTCATGAGAGAGCCAATTTTGTTGTTCATTCAAATACAGAGTGAGTACACAGAGCCTAGCATGGTGGTACACACTTACCATTCTAGCTACTCAGGAGGCTGAGGCAGGAAGATCACTTGAGCCCAAGAGTTTAAGTCCAGCCTGGGCAATATACCAAGACCCCCATCTCCATAAGAGAAAAACCCCAGCTGAGTATGGTGGCTCACTCCTGTAATCCTAGCACTCTGGGAGGCTAAGGTAGGTGGATTGCTTGAGCTCATTAATTAAAGAACACCTGAGCGAAAGCAAGACTCTACCAAAAAGAGAAAAACTAGCCCAGCATTGTGATGGGTGCCTGTAGTCCCAGCTACTTGGGAGGATGAGGTAAGAGGATCGCTTTAACTCAAGAGTATAAGGTTGCTGTGAGCTATGATGCCATGGCATTCTATCCAGGCTAACAGAGTAAGACTCTGTCTAAAAAAAAAAAAAAAAAAAAAAAAAAATATAAAAATTTGAATTTAAAAAAATAAGTTCTTTCCAGTTACTTTTTTTCTACTTGTAAACCTATAGTCTCTCTCAAACGGTTAAACTGGTTTTAGTCTCAAACAGTTAAACTGGTTTTCACATTACTGTCATTCCTTTAAGAATTCCTACTAGTAGGGTCAGGAGAATGGTAAGGTGACCCGTGCAAATTAAGGTCACATGTTAAGTCATGAGTTCTTAATTCTGTAGGTGCTAGGATATCTAATCTAGTTTTTAGGCAACTCTATGATATTTCCTACAGAATCTCCTAGTAAAATGCACATTTGCATTCAAAGTCACTTTGGATGTGGAAACCTTAATGATAAAAGCTGTTAATCCCAGGAACATCAGGAAATACACTGTAACAGTATTGTCACAATTGCTCTAAGAAGACTAATGAGCCCAAGCTATTGTGCAATGTTGTTTTGTGATAACTCAGGCAATGTTCAAACTGATGATGCAGAAACTGTTCCATGCTCTCTGTATGTGTGTATGACCCCTGCTTTTTCCAGCATCCCTCTTCAATTCCTCCCCTGCCCCTTCATCAGTTTTCTCTCTCATTTATTTTTGTCTAGGGATTAAGTATTATGGAGAAGAAGAACAGGGCTGAGTCAGCCACAACGAATCCACATTCCAGGGTAACCTCCAAAAAACATACAGATCAGGGCAAGAACCAGAACGTAAGAGTTAATGATTCAGCTGTTTGCAAAGTCTGAAGTTCCAGGGTTTTTTTCCAAATGCTGCCTGAGGGCTTCTACTGCAATAAGTGTCCTTGCCCTGCCAGTAGCTGCAGTCAGCACCTTTGGGTGAAAGGGGCCTTCCTTGGTTTCTGACCCAGCCCTGAGGGAAATTGAGACTCCCTGAAAGTGAATACAGACACACTCCTTTTTTGTAATTTTTTTTATTTTATGGATTTTGTTGTTGTTGTTGTTTGTTTGAGACAGAGGCTCACTCTTTCACCCTGGGAAGTGTGCCATGGCATCATTATAGCTTACAGCAACCTCAAACTCTTGGGCTCCGGTGATCTTCTTGCCTCAGCTTCCCAAGTAGCTGACACGAGGTGCCTGCCACAATACCTAGCTAGTTTTTCTATTTTTAGTAGAGACAGAGTCTCTTGCCTCAACTGGTCTTAAACTCCTGAGCTCTGGTGATCCACCACCTGCCTCAGGCTTCCAAAGTGCTAGGATTACAGGGGTGAGCCACCGCGCCGGGCCACCAGACTCCTAATCAATTCTGTCTCCCCTTCTGCCTTTCTTCCTTCCCAAATTTTGCTTGCTGCCCTCAGCTAGAGGAGCACTGACAATGTTTCAGGAGGTAAAAGTATGATGGGAATTATTGGATTTTTTTTGATAAATTATGTAGTGAAAAAGAGGCCTTACCTTGATTTAGTCCACTCTGTGCTCAAATTGGGAAAAAAAAGAGAGAAGACCTTTTACAATGTTGTATATTATAATAATGGACTTCCAAAATAGTACAAGCAATAGCTATTTCTCATGAAAAAATGTTCTTCAACCCCAGTACTTAGATTAGCACCCACAAATACCTTTGGCTCTAACAGCTTTTATCCATATAGAAGAAAAAAGGTGCTCCCTCTGGAGTTGAGTGTGAAGGACAACTCAATAGAACCAGCACTTATATTTCCTTTTTTATTTTATTGTTTGGGGTTCACTGAGAGTACAAAGAATTATGTTACACTGATGCCCTTTGTTAGGTAAAGTCGCTCTTAAAATTGTGTCCCTCCCCCAAGAAGTATGCCACATACCATATCCTCCATCCTCCTCCTTCCTCCCCTCTCCCCGCGTCCTGATTCCCCTACCATCCCCCACCTTGAATTGATTTGAATTTTTCTCTTATGCGGGTATGTATTAGATTGTCTACTAGCTTCATATTAAAATTGAGTACATGGGATTCTTGCTTCTTCATTCTTGTGATATATTACTAAGAAGAATGTGTTCTAACACAATCCAGGTTAACATAAAAGATGCAACATCTTCATCTTTTTTAGTGGCTGAATAGTTTCCATGGTATACGTATACCACAGTCTGTTAATCCATTCCTGGGTTGGTGGATATTTAGGCTGTTTCCACATTTTGATGATCATTAATTGAGCTGTGATAAACAGTCTAGTGCAAATGTCCTTATGATAAAAGGATTTTTTATCTTCTGGGTAGATGCCTCGTAATGGGATTGCAGGATCAACCGAGTGGTCTAATTTGAGTTCTTTGAGGATTCTCCATACTTCCTTCTGAAAAGGTTGTATTCATTTGCAGTACCACCAACAATGTAAAAGTGTTCCTTTCTCTCCACATCCACACTAGCATCTGCAGCTTTGAGACTTTGTGATGTGATCTGTTCTCACTGGGTTAGGTGTTATCTCAGAGTGATTTTGATTTGCATTTCTCTGATGATCAGGGATGATGAGCGTTTTTCAAATGTTTGTTAGCCATTCGTCTGTCTTCGTCAGAGAAGGTTCTGTTCATGTCTCTTGTCCAGTGGCAGATGGGATTGTTAGCTCTATTTTTGTTTATTAATTTGAGCTCTCTATGGATTCTAGTTATCAACTCTTTATCAGATTCATACCCTGCAAATATCTTTTCCCATTCCAAAGGTTGCCTTTTTGCTTTACTTCTGTCCTTAGCTGTGCAGAAGCTTTTCAGCTTAATTAAATTCCATTTGTTAATTTTTTGTTGTTGCAATGGCCACTGAAGTCTTTGTCATAAAATCTTTCCCCAGTCCAACATCATCAAGAGTTTTCCCCACACTTTCTTCTAAGATTTGTATTGTTTGATGTCTTAGACATAAATCTTTTATCCATCTTGAGTCAATTTTTGAAGTGGTGGAAGATGTGGGTTGAGTTTTGATCTTTTACATGTGGCTATCCAGTTCTCCCAGCACCATTTGTTGAATAGGGATTCTTTTCCTCACTGTATGCTTTTGTTTGGTTTATCAATTATCAGATGGCAGGTAGAGACATCACTTATCTTTAGAATGTATGTTTACTCCACAGGCAAATCAGGAAATAGGTTGTCCTTGGGATGTGCCTAAGACAGAAGCCGTTCTATTGCCAAGTTCTTGTAGCTTGGTCTCAGTCTCTAGGGATAAGAAACAAAAAGTCTTTCAGTGTCATTTTGGAATTGCCCTGGAGGTATGTGGGGCCCTTCCTTCTTCCCTTTTTATTGCGGTTTCAATGCACAGTAATAATAACTGATGCTAACATTTATTGACCTCATTTAAGAACTACCCTAGATTTTTGATTGTTTTATGTTTGCAGTAACTCTTTAGTCCAGGTACTTCATTTCACATAAATAAAGAAACTGAGGCATAGAGGTTTCCAGGTTACACTGGGGAGTATCTGGTCATCTTTTGTGGTATAATAAATTATCTCAAACCTTACTGGCTTAAAACAACACTAATCACTGTATTGTTACTTCTTACAGTTCTGGAGGTCTGGGCTCAGGCAGGCTATTCTCACTAGTGATACTCCATGGAGTCTCTGTAAGGTGGTGGCTGTGGTTGTGACTTGAGTCATCTTGAATGTTTCTTTCCTGCATGTGTCTGCTGTCTGGGACCCCAGATGGGGCTGTCATCTGGAATCTCACACACAGCCTTCCCAGGGGACCAGGAGTGCCCCGTAACATTGAAGCTAGGCTCCAAAAGCAAGCAACCCACGAGGACAAGTAAAAGTTGTGTTGTTTAAAAATATATTTTTTTATTTTGAATTAATTATAGACTAACAAGCAGTTGCAAATATAGTAATAGAGACTGATGCCTCCTTCAGTCAGCTTCCCATAAGGGTGAGATTCTCTATAACTGGAGAACATCAGAACCAAGAAATTGATATTTGCACAATACCCTTCACTAGACTACTGAACTTACCAGTTTTTTCATGGGCTCATTTGCGTGTGCTTGTGTGTCCCACAAAGGGAATCTCCCGTGTTATCCTTTTAGAGTCCCACCCACTTCTCCCCACCCCCACACTTATCTCCTGCAATCTTGATTTTTCTCTACATTTCTGTCATTTTGTCATTTCTGGAATGTTATAAAAATGGAAACATTCAGCATATAACATTTCGTGATTGTCTTGTTTCACTAAGTGCAGTGCTTTGTCCATCGAATATACATGCATTAATCATTTGAAAGGTTAGGCAAGACCAATTTCGTACTATTATTATCTTTAATTTATGCATAAAGAACAGGTAGAAAGAGGATAGACCACCTGCCTATCTGAAGATCTCAAGTAGTTACTTTAAAACAGTGGAATTTTTTTCTCTGCTAGCTCTTCAGTGCGTTGAATAAATGCAAAAATCAGTTGCACCGTGCTTGCTCTCCCTGTGGTTGTAAAAGAGTGGGCCTAGGCTGCAAATTCAAGTTTCTATTATTCCAGGGCTCATGTTCATCATAAGCTGCATCAGTTTCTCTCTCTAAAAGACCAATCAAAAGTACTTTTAAGGTAGAGTGTGCTGGCTCGTGCCTGCAATCCTAGCACTCTGGGAGGCTGAGGTGGGAGGATCCCTTGAGCTCAGGAGTTCAAGACCAGTCTGAGCAAAAGTGAGACCCCATCTTTACTAAAAACTAGAAAAATTAGCTGGGCATGGTGGCAGGCGCCTGTCGTCCCAGCTATTCAGGAGGCTGAGGCAGGACAATTGCATAAACCCAGGAGATTTAGGAGTTTGAGGTTGCCGTGAGCTAGGCTGATGCCATGGGACTCTAGCCTGGGCGGCAGAGTGGGACTCTGTCACCAAAAAACAGCAACAACAAGGACTTAAAAAATAATCTATAGAATGCACCAGCCTTTCACTCTAAGTTAGAACCTGGTTAGGAATGAGAATAAACTCTCAAGTGGTAATGAAAAAGTTGGATTTAAGAAAGCAAATAATGATAAGTTAGAGAAATAAGTTCTAACTTATTTCTAAGGGTCTCTATCTCCTTAGAAACTCATGAAAGTAAAAGGAAATTAGAGAAAAAAATATCATTTTAAATTCTTTGAATCTCTCCTCAGATATCTGAAGAGATAATATACTTCTATGTCAATATCTGTATACTTCTATGTCATACCAGTTAAAACAGTGAGTTCATTTATTCTAAATTCTATGATGAAGAGATTTATAGCAGAGTATTTATCATCTCTTTGTGAATGATGTTCTTTGTAGGACCCCACTTTTAAAGTATTGTCCAGCATAGTACATGGCTTTAAAATGGAGCATAAATTCTAAAAGAAATGGAGGAGGCATGAATAGGCTGAAATGGTATTTACTATTATATGAAAAGACTGGTTTTAAGCTACTATCAGCACTCAAAAATCAGAGCCTGTATTCAGAAAATCATTTAGTTTATTTATTCTCCTGAAACCCATACTGAAGGACATTCATTTTACAAAATTTTTCAGTTTATAAGTAAGGAACAGCCTTCTTCAGAAAGTATGCTTCAAAAAAAATATATCCTGAAGATTTAGGACATGGCAATCTAGTCACCTATTGGTTTGTAACACTTTTATCTGAATGTTAGGTCAGATTTCAGATGGTTGAACAGTAACAAGGTACATATTCTGCCTGTAACAAATCACTTTCAGAAGGGGCTGGAGCAGTTCCCTATGTTTGAACACTTTAATTTTTATAGCTAAACAGAAGTCTTTTCACTGAATGGATAAACGCAGATTATAGCCTTGTGTCGGTTCAGATAAGGTCATTTGAAAAAAAAAAAACAACTATTAGTTTTCAGAACTTTCCAGATTTTAAAATTGCTGAAGAATAATTACAGATGTGCAGATAATATTTTATCTCTTCTTGGAGAAGATAATGATTACCTAGTACATATGCAAATGCTGTAGTACACCCTCCTCCACCCCTCACACTCCCTCCCAGCTCTTGATAATGAACTAGGTAGTCTGGACTCTGATCACCCTGGGACTGTATCCTAAAAGCCACATAATGTGCGGTAGAACTGAAACCAGTGCCTAAGACTAAAGACTTTTAATACTAAATTTATTAATTTCTTATAGATTAAAATTAATTTGAGTCATTTTAGTGCTATTAATATTACAGTTAAGATTAGGAATTCATTTTTTTAATGCACAAGGCGATAAAAGATTTTTAAAAAATAAATGGAGAAGTGTAGCATATGTGCATATAAGGAGTCACTAAATATTCCAAGTATACACAGATTTAAAAGTTTAATGTGGCTCAGCGCCCATAGCTCAGTGGTAGGGCACCGGCCACATATACCGAGACAGGTGGGTCCGAACCCGGCTGGGGCCTGCTAAACAACAATGACAACTGCAATAAAAAATAGCCGGGCGTTGTGATGCATGCCTGTGGTCTCAGCTACTTGGGAGGCTGTGACAAGAGGATCGCTTAAGCCCAAGCGCTAGAGATTGCTGTGAGCTGTGACACCAGGGCACTGTACCAAGGACAACATAATGAGACTCTGTCTCAGAAAAAACAAAAACAAAAAAGTTTAATGCACTTTTGCCAGATGTGGTGGCGAGCACCTATAGTATCAGCTACTCTGGAGGCTGAGGCTGGAGGATTGCTTGAGCCCAGGAGCACTATGCTAATTGGGTGTCCGCACCGAATTCAACATCAATATGATGACTTCCTGGGAAGCTGGGGCCCCCAAGTTGCCTAAGGAGTGGTGAACCAGTTGAGGTCAGAAATGGATTACACCTGAGGTGCATCTTACAAGGGTACATGTGAAACTTAGTAAATGTAGAATATAAATGTCTTAACACAATAACTAAGAAAGTGCCAGGAAGGCTATGTTAACCAGT
>CAUYPK010021936.1:0-28934 GCA_963574355.1 Loris lydekkerianus
AGTATCCAATGTACTCAGCCCTACTATGAAGCTAAACTATAGCTTTCACATGAAGGCTATAACCCAACTATACCACAAGACTATGGGGAAAGGGCCAAGGAAGGGGAAGGGAGGGGGGAGGTTTGGGTGGAGGGAGGGTGACGGGTTGGGCCACATCTATGGTGCATATTTTTATCTATAATAAAAATAAATAAATAAATAAATAAACTGAAGAGCATCATCGCTACCCACTTCCTAAAGGAAAGAAGCAGCTTTCAGAAAGGCAATGGCCATTTTGGCACCATCTCTGTATTTTATCGTGGCTCACACAAGTGACATAGTTAAGGAAACCTTTGTTTCAAAAAATAAAGTTAAAATAACATTAAAAAAATAAAATAAAATAAATCGTTCTTTCACTTTGTTTTGCCATCCACTTCAGATTACAGAGCTCTGTTTGAGTTATTTGTATATTACCTTGGTTTAACAAAACCAATCTTTGTAATTTAAGAAAAATGTATATTGTTCTGTGGCTTAAAATATTCCTGCAAGGAATCTGAATGTTGAAGATATAACTAGCAAGTTAAGAACAGGTGAACGATAAGAAAATGACAGAGTTGGTCCTTGTCCTGCTCACAGTACCCTTGTATTGGTTTTGAACCCATCACATCATGAGTTAGAGCATGAGGACTTACTCAAATACGACACAGATCATCACGATCCTATAAAATGTGAATTTATTTACTGTCATCGATGCTGAACCTCACCCCAAGTATATGTTGTGCTTGAGATATTAACTAATTGCTGAACTATGTGTAGATAGTTCATAAAGAAATGGGGAAAGATGCTGCTCAAATGTTTTTTTACCAATAATACCTGACCAAAACATTTACCATAAAGGACTTTGATGCAGCTCAGCTTACAGCACTTTCCATAATTCAGAAGGTCCCAGCAAGGTACATATCATATTAAACGGCTGGGTCTGGATAATCTGCAGGAAATGCTTGGGCCTCTGAAGTTACACCTCCCTGCCCCTCCATCTGAGCCTCCAGAGCCGCACTAGCAACCCTAATTACCTTCATAAACAAGGCAAAATCATTTTCAGCTGCCTGGGACTCTGCTGGGAAGATTTTGCTTTTCATCAAATTTGCTGATCTCCACCAAGTGTGGTTGGAAGGATTTGGTCTTGATTTGAATTCAGAAGCTTCATTCACTTAACTGCTTTAAGCAAAGTTTAAGCAAAATATTTATCTCGATAATTCAGCTCAAAACTTTCCTCAAATTAAGGCAAACTGCTCAGCCAGGTCACTGCAGGAAAAAGGGTGTAGTCGGAGGGGGAGCCACATGCTGACGAGATGCAGTCAAAAGTATATACAACATTTATTAGCTAAAGTACCATGAAAAGCCTTCTAATCAGTCAGTTTCCTCTCATTAAATGTTAATTAGTTCATATAAGCTTCCTGCATAGGAAAGTATCAGGTACTTAGCAAGCATTAGAGAGAGACAAGTCACCCGGGGAGTCTTGGAAACAGCAGACACAGAGCAAGGACACTGTTACCTCACCGGGCGCATTTTCGTTTGAAGGTTTATGTGAGCTCCCTGAGGAAGACCCACAAGATCTGCCAGAAACAAACTCAGACCCAAATTTCCAGCCTGGTAATGAGTCCCTGAAATAACATTTGTTGAATTTTAAAAGCACCTCTTAGTGGGATTAGTTTCTAAACCAAACACTCTGATTATATTCAGATATGTTTGCTCACACCATTTACAACCACAGACCAGGATAATCATATCATATTAAGTGGCATTTTATCTAGATTGTTTTAGCATGCTTAGTAAACCACCTTGGTAAAGAGCTATGAAACTGAGGGCAACACAATTCAAGGGCTTTGTGACTTGAAGTAAGTCATAGATTTGCAGGGCTGGAGGGACTATAAAGGTAACTTCTTGAGGCTGACATGCCACCAGCCCACACGAGCACAGCCAGGCCACTGCTCACAGAAGCACCTGCTCTGATTGGCCCCAAGCAGTTGCTAAATATCATAAATATCGCCCCTGATAAGCTCTGAACCACTCATGTCATAGAAAAAGACACAGCCATCCAGAGAGGTAAAGTGACTTACCCTCACTATGCGTCTTGTTAAGAGAGAACCAAAACTTGGGTTTTAGTGGCTCTATAACACTGTGTTGCCCTGAACTTTTATGCCATATATAAACTGGTAATGAAAAACCCACCTTTTGACACAAAGTGACAAGGGCCACTAAGCAAATTAGATCAATGCTTTGATAACAGGGGAAGGGGCTATAAAATGATACTTTTAAAAAGAATATCAAACATTTATTGAGTGCTCATTATGTGATAGGCACAAAACTTTATATATATTAACTAATTTAATCTTTACAATAGTTACTGTCATTAATTCCATTTGACAGACGGAAGAACTGAGGTGCAGAGAGGTTAAGTATAACTCACCAGGGAGACAAACTTCTAAGACGGCTCCAATGATCCCCCTCCTCTCCTGGTATTGACAGTCTGTGTTATTCCCTCCCTATGGCTGTGGGCTGGTCCCAGGGGCTCCTGTCAAACAGAATACAGCAAAACTGTCGGGCTATCCATGATTAGGTTACAAAAGATTATGATGTCTATATTATGAATAGACCCCTTTTCTGCCAGCTGTGATGAAGCAAGTTATCATGTTACACATGACAACAGGGCAAGGAACTGAAGATGCCTCCAGCCAACAGCCAGCAAAGAGTTTAGACTCTCAGACCGATAGTCCTAAAGGAACAGAAGCTTATGAACAACTACGTGAGTGATCTTAGAGGTGGATCCTTTCCCAGTTGAGCCTTCAGATGGACCCACAAACCCTGGGTCAATGCCTTCATGGCAGCCTTTTGAAAGAATGAGAAGCAGAGGAGACAGCTAAGTCAAGCGCAGATTCCTGACACACTCAAACTATGAGATGATATATATGTGTTGTTTAAACCACTTCATTTTGGAGTAATTTGTTATGAAGTAAAAGGTAACTAATATGTTTGCCCAAGACCATACTGGTAGTAAGTGGTAGGGACAGGATTTGAACCCATGTAGTTCGGCTCCTGGTTCTTAATTACTGATACCCTACTGCCTCTCAGAAAGTACAGCACAATCCTCATCACAATTACCTTCACCACCAAAACCATCATCACCAACTACTTCACCATCACCACTGCCATCACCATCATGACCTCTGTGTGCTAAGGGCTTTACCTAAATTATTACATTTAAAGCTCAAAATGACCCTGTAACCCCACATTTACACATATTTTTAACACCCCAAGATTCACATCACATAAGCTCACTTGGGGTTATGTAGAAAATCCAGAACTTAGATCAGCTGACTCCAAAGTCCATTCCTTCCCCCACCAAATAGCTGCTTCTCTGTAGCCCAAGAGTTATATCCAATCAGTTAATGACATCTTGAGAAACGATTTTTTCCAATATTGAGGGAAAACTTACAACAATTTATTAGTAAATCATGGATAACAAAGTCCACTTGCTGTAGGCTTCCAACTCTACCATGCTCAACAATTCCATGGAAAGTTTCAAAATGTGAGATGTGGGAATAGCATGGAAACCTGGAAGCAGGGAAGAATGCTTTATTACATAGCACTTCTTGTTAGCAAATAGAACAAACCAGGAATTGAAAATAGCATCAATTGTATGATACTAAGTTTCTTCCAAAAATGAAAGAATAAAATTGAATATAATAATTTGATTTGCATATAAAGTCTTTAATTATTCCCTCCTGCACATTAGATCAGAAAGTTCACTCTTCCACCTTAACCCAGCATCGCTTTCAGCTTCATCTTCAGCCACAAGACATGAAACTCAGGTCTGATCATGTCACATCAGGGCCTTGAATCAGAGACCTATGTTTTTACTTCCAGCCTGAGCACATTTCTTAGTATATGTGGCAAAAAAAGTACTTTAGGGAGAAGGCAGAAAGGATGAGAGGATGAAAGGAAGAGAGGGAGGAAGGGAAGAAGGGAAGAAGGCAAGAAAGAAAGGAAGGAGGAGGGTTTTGCTCTTTTAACTATGGCCATACATCCCCCAATTGCTAAAATATTCCAATTATGGCATAAGTGAATCGCAAAGTACTCTGGTTTATGATAGAGTTCCCTTTGCAAATTAAACAGAAAGAAAGCAGGAACACCGGGTATATCGGGCCTCTACAATTCAAGCCTTCTGCTCTGCTCTTTCCCACATCCTGTTCCCGTGTCTTCAGATCCCTTGCAGTCTTTCCCTTATAGTTTTTAGTTTCTATACTACAACTAACCAGAAAGTACCTTGTGTACTTTTGGGCAATGAGAAACTCCACTAAGGCTGAAGTGCTTCTGCTGGTAGAAACAAAATAATTAGCTACAATGAATGATAACGGTTCAAATCATATTCTTTAGACTGTTTACACTAACTGGAAAGACAAGACCTGTACAAAACCATCCAAACAATGGACGGACAATCTGTAAATAGTACTTGGGTTCACGTTGTAGATGGGACCAGCGACCAGGCCCCATACACGCACTGTCACTTTGTTAACTGTCCACTGGGGGATTCCTTCTATTTCTGTATGAAGTCTCTGACCTGCTTTTTGGCAGGCCAGCTTCATTGCCACTGTCTTGACAGGGTCCTTCATCCTTCAGCTGTCACTTTCGTCTTCCAAGCTCACACCCTCTTGTACCTGATTACCTTAGAGTGAGGGAAGAGGAACATGACCTCCACGGTGTTTATTTGTCTCTGTGGGATGGAGACATGGCTGAGAGAGGGGGTGATGGGGCTGCTGCCCACAACTTCCAGGGGAAGCCGTGATAAGACGGTATGAAACCTGCCGTGCTCTTGTTTCTTAGGTCCAGAGTCAGGCAGAGATGGCTACCCTCCAGCTTTGCCACTTTTCTATGTGTGCTGGGATTTCTTTTCATTTTCCTTCAAATTTTCTCTGTAATTGTTTAAAGCAATGTGCCTAGAGCTGCGTAACGTTCAAGAATGTCAATACTACCATTCTGTGCTCCCCTTTCCACCTCAAAATCTCTGGGTTTTTCGATCCCTAAGCACGTCTTTCCTTGCACGTACCCCCATTTACTCCATGCAGAGCAACTTTTCTGTCTTTTTGGCATAAACACCATTTAGGCTCATCTTTTAAAACTTCTTTGGATAGAAAGCTTTATAAAACAGATGATGCCCTTTGACTCAGAAATGCCCCGGGGACTGTTGAGGTGTGTGGAACTGTCTGCCCCTTCACTAAATGGTCCCAGACGACTTCACTTTTCCTGTTCTTATGTATGTTTTCTATTACTTTCTTCCTCCCCTCTGCTGCCAATTTATTGTGCCTACGTTATTTCCCACAAATTCTGACCCACAAAGTGTGGCTCCTAAAAAAATCCATTTTTGTTTTTGGAAATCAGAAATATGTAGGATTTTAGCCACCACTATTCACTTTCTGACTGCAAAGTTTAAAGCTCAAACACAGTGCAGTTCTTGAAGTCTTCCAAAGGGCTGAAGAAACAGTTGTATAAGATGTATAGGAATAAAATAAAAAATAAAGAGACCAGCCTAAGCAAGAGTAAGACCCTATCTCTACTTTATAATGATGGTCACCGTTTACATTCAGCATTTTATATTTCAGAAATTGATTTCTCTTTTACTCAAAGCTCTAGAAATAGCCAAATTCATCAGGGGAAGTTTTTCCTGTAGTCACATCTGCCTGACTTTATTGAATTTCCTTTTCTTAATGAATCATGAGGGTTGAGTTAAATGTTAAATATCAGTGTTTATATAAGGAACATGCATGTTTGCTTTTTCTTCAATTAAGGAAGGGCTGGTTGACCTTTGTGCCACCGAGTCTTGTGCTTGTTAATGGCAAGGCTTTCCTACTTAACAAGCCATTCTGCTAAGTCCTACTACACCATCTTGTAAGGACAGAGAAAGCCTGTGACAGTCAGCTGTCTGCTGAGTGGCATATGCAAAAGAAACTATGTCACAGCAAACAGAAGATGGAAGACTCAGAAAGGTCTTATTGCAATGCTGGAGGTAATGGGGTTACCTTTGTCTCTGCACTAATGTACACATTAGGATCCTAGAGGGGAAAAGTTATTTCAAAAATTCAAAATTGTGAAGCTACATTGTCCAAGTTTGAGGACCCAGAAAGAACTATCTAGAGAGCTTTTTAAAAATAAGAAATTCCTGGCTGGGCATAGTAGCACTGTAATCCTAGCACTCTGGGAGGCTGAAGCAAGGTAAGCAGGTCGCCTGACTCAGGGCTTTGAGACCAGCCTAACCAAGAGCAAGACCCTATTTCTACTAAAAATAAAGAAATTAGTCATATATCACGGCAGGCACCTGTAGTCCCAGCTACTTAAAGGCTGAGGCAGGAGGAACCCTTAAACCCAGGAGTTTGAAAAGTTTCTGTGACCTAGGCTGAGGCTGCCATACTCTAGGTTGGGGCAACAGAGTAAGATTCTGTGTAAAAAATAAAAAGGAAAAGAGGGATTCCAGAGCTGTATTCAGATCTGTGGAATCAATTTCCAGGGATTAGGACCTTGTGAAGCTGCATTTGCTGACATCTTCTAAATCTCTTTCCCTGGGAAATCTTATCTACTTTCCAGCCTACCATTACTCATTTTATGCTAACATCTTCTAAATTGATAATTTTAGCTCCCATTGTTTTCTGAGTTCACTTGTATACTAGACAAATCCATGTAAACAACCTGTAGTACTTCCATGTCAGCACATATACTAGTGAGAGTCTCCCGCTGTCCAAGATGAGACTTGCAGTTGTCACGGCCTTTTTCCTGTATTTTCAGACCCCACAACCAAGCTCATCATCAGGTTCTATCAGACCTTGTATCAACCACCTTCTTCACACCTCAAAATCTTTTCTGGATAACACTTTCAAGATTCCCCTTAGAAGCCAATTTCAAGAGGAAATTCTCCTGTAATGTTGTAAGACCTAGTTAATTGACCTTCCCAACCTACTTTCATGCATGTGCCTTACACATTGTTCCATAGTCAAGTTTGCATAATTAGTTTCTTAAGAGACACTATCACATCCCCAGTGTCTAAAAGATAGTGAATAATAAATAAGTATTTTTTAAATTAATGCTAAATAAATAGTACATGCTCTTTAAATGTAACCTCAAAAACTCTTGCCTAAATCCAGATGTTCTATGATCCTAGCTTTTCCCTGACTATGTGAAACCAGAGACCTCTCACTATAGGAAATGAGGTTAGGCTGGTGCTGCTTGCTTTTCACAAACTACTGCTGGAACCCGGTGATCATCTCTTTTCTTTCTTAATGTTCAAATGCCCATCTTTGGATAACCTTACCAATGGATAGACTACTAGAACACAAGGAGACCACAGAATTCTAGTGATCCAACCTCCTGCTCTAAAGACAAGAAACCTAGGACCGAGAGCTTGACTTTCACGAAAGAGCATATAAAGCTTCTTTGGGAGCCCGCAGGGCTGCCTCCTTTAAAATCGGGACATATTGGATCCTTCCAAGCGTTAGTCTCTTCATCCCCCTGTTACCACTCTCAATTCCTCCCACCTTCTCAAAAATCTCTCAATTCCCTAAAACATAATTTATCCCATGACAGATATTTTAATTTATTATTAGCACTCAGAATGATCTCTTCATATTTGATCACATACTTTCACCTTTAAGTACCTCAAACCAGAGTGAGGTCTAACCAGCTGGCCAATAAGTTTTATGAAAGAAAAGAAGGAAGTTAAAAAATAATTTAGGAGTGCTAACATTAAATACTCTCCCTCAATCGACAGACTTATGCCTTCTTTTTTACTCTTCAGCTCTGAACATGGTTTTGAAGACTTATTTTTGTCATTTTCTTGACATTTTTACAACTATATTCTATAATCTGCTGTCCAGTATGGTAGTCACTAGCCACATGTATCTACTGAGCCCATGAAATGTGGCTAGTCTACATCAAGATGTGCTGTAGTCTAAAATATACACTCAATTTTTTTTTTTTTTTTTTTTTTTTTTAATTGTTGGGGATTCGCTGAGGGTACAAAGAACCAGGTTACACTGCTTGTATTTGTTAGGTCAAGCACTCCTATGATTGTGTCCCATCCCCAAGAGGTATGTCACACATCATGACCCCCACCCCCTCCCTCCTTTCCCTCTCTCCTCTTCACCCCTGCAATATATTAACATCAATTGTCCTCATATCAATTTTGTACACTCAATTGTGAGACTTAATAAATAAACTGCCACTTTGACAATTTTTACATCGAAATGATAACATTTTTAACATGTTTGGCTAAGTAAAATATATTATTAAAGTTAATTTTTCTGTTTCCTTTTACTCTTTAATGTGGCTACTACAAAATTTAAAATTGTAAGTGGGAGTTATGTTATATACTTTTTAATTGGACAGTGTTGCTGTACGCTTTACTCACAAGACTGTTCTCTCAGTTTTATATTCCTTTATTTTTAACTTTTCTTTGTGATCTCTTCTTTCATGTTTTCATTCTATTGAAGTCTGACTTAGGAGGGTTTGCTGTTGCCACATTGAGCTCTGTAGATCTCTCCTCACTTCATTTTTCACTAGCATCACTTTCTTGGAGTTTGTCAAAAATTCATTTTTAAGTGCTTACTAAAATTCTCAAGTCATTTTTTTCTTGATTTGGTAACATCACACCATTACTAAGTATAATACAATAATGATAATGGTGATAATTTATCGAGGAATTACCAAGTGGCAGGTACTGTGATAAGCACTTTATATATCTTATCTCATTTAATATTTATAATAACTTAGTGAAGCATATACTGTCTTGCAGATGAAAAAGATAGAAGCTCAGTGAGGGTGCATTTTCTCTGCTCATAGCAAGAGAAGTTCCCAGTTGTGAAAACTAAAAATGTCTTCAGATATTGCCGAATTTTCACAGTTGAGAAGCCCTGGTATAGAATAAGAATTACTTTCACTGTTTCCTTTAAATTTGGGGCGATAAAAATATTGGCAATCTGTGTCAAGGATTTTTCAGCCACCCCCTTTGGCCAAATGAGGTTTTTTGAATATTTCTTGTAGCTGCAGTCTGCTCTCTTCGTTCCTGTGCTAGCTCCAGGCCCCACCCCGTGATTACCTGCTCACTTAATTTTTCTGGCTGCTGAGTTCACACAATCTTTCAAAACCTCCCACCATTGGTGTTCCACTTTACCCAAACACTCTCCAATGTACTGCCAGTACAAAAGTCTTAACTAGGAATGGCTTTCCCACCACATATGTGGGCACCTCCATCCCAGGGAAAAGAACCAGCCCAGAGAGCTTTTTGGCTGATAAAAGTATTGTATTTCTGATAAGTACAAAGAATAAAAGGAGGTCAAGAGATACTTTTATCAAAACTCTCCATAGTCATAGATGGAAATTTGTTTATTTTAGGCATATCTCATGTTACTGCACTTTGTAGATCTATGCTTTTTAAAAATTGAAGGTCTGCACCAACCCTGCATTGAGCAACTTAACTGGCACCATCGTTCCTAAAGCATATGCTCAATTCATACCTCTATGTCACATTTCAAACTTTTTCATTATGATATCTGCCATCAGTGAGCTTTGATGTTACCATTGCAATTGTTTAGAGAGCTATAAACTACACCCATGTAAGATGATGAACTTAACCAATAAATATATGTTTTGACTGCTCTATCCACAGGTGGTTTCCCCATCTCTCTCCCTCTCCTCAGGCCTCCCTATGCTTTGAGCTACAGAAAAATTAAAAGTAAAGTTAGGCCTATTAATAATCCTACAATGGCCTCCAAGTGTTCAAGTGAAAGGAAGAGTGGCAAGTGTCTCATTTGAAATCAAAAGCTAGAAATGATTTAGGCTGGTGAGGAAACCATGTTGAAAGCCAAAGTAGGTCAAAAGTAGGCCTGCTGCATGTAGCCAAGTTGTAAATGCAAAGAAAGAGTTCTTGAAGGGAATTAAAAGTGCTACTACAGTGAACACATGAATGATAAGAAAGTGAAACAGCCTTATTGCTAATATGGAGAAAGTTTGAGTGGTTTGCATAACAGTGGTTCTCAACCTTCCTAATGCGATGGCCCTTTAATGCAGTTCCTGTGGGTCTCAGACCACAGGTTGAGAACTGCTGGCATAGACGATCAAATGTGCCACAACATTCTTTAAGCCAAAGCCTAATCCAGAGCAAGGCCCTGACTGTCTTTAATTCCACGAAGGCTTAGAGAGGTAAAGAAGCTGCAGAAGAAAAATTTGAAGCTATTAGAGGTTGGTTCCTGAGATTTAAGGAAAGAAATCATCTCCATAACATAAAAGTGCAAGGTAAAGCAGCAAATGCTGGTGTAGAAGCTATAGCAAATGACCCAGAAGATGGAGATAAGATCACTAATGAAAGTAACTACACTAAACAACAGATTTCAAATGTAGAAAAATAACTTTATACCAGAAGACGTCATCTAGGACTCACATAGCTAGAGAGGAGAAATAGATACCTAGCTTCGAAGCTTCAAAGGACAAGCTAAATCTTATTAGGAATAAATGCAGCTGTTGACTTTAAGTTGAAACCAATTCTCATTTACCATTTCAAAAATTCTAGGGCCCGTAAGAATTATGATAGATCTCCACTTATACTTTATAGACAAAACCTGGAGGACAGGTGTTTACAGGATGGTTTACTGAATATTTTAAGCCCACTGTTGAGACCTACTGTACAGAAAAAAAAAAAAAAGATTCCTTTCCAAAATATTACTACCCACTGACAACACACCTGGGCATCCAAGAGCTCTGATGAAGATGTTCAAGGACATGAATGTTGTTTTCATGATTGCTAACACAACATCCATTCTGCAGCCCATGAATCGAGGAGTAATTTCAACTTTCTAGTTTTATTATTTATGAAATGTATTTTATAAGGCTATAGCTGCCATAGATATTGATTCCTTTGATGGATCTGGGCAAAGTCAATTGAAAACCTTCTGGAAAGGATTCACATTCTAGAGGGCATTAAGAACATTTGTGATTCATGGCAGGAATTAAAAATATCAGTATTAACAGGAGTTTAGAAGAAGTTGATTTCAACCCTCATAGATGACTTTGAGGAGTTCAAGACTTCAGTGGAAGATATAATTGCAGCTATGGTAAAAATGGCAAGAGAACTAGAATTAGAAGTGAACCCTGAAGAAGTGAATGAACTGTTGCAATGCCATTGCAACAGATAAAATTTGAACAGATGAACAGGTGCTTGTTATGGATGAGCAAAGAAAGTGGTTTCTTGAAATGGAACCTACTCCTAGTGAAGATTCTGTGAACATTGTTTAAATGACAACAAAATATTTAGAATATTCCATAAACTGAGTTGATAAGCAGCAGGATTTCAGAGGAGTGACTCCAGTTTTAAAAGAAGTTCTACTCTGAGTAAAGTACTATCAAACAGCATAACATATAATAGAAAATTTTTTTGCAAAAGGAAGAGTCAATTGATGCAGCAAACTTCATTGTTGTCTTATTTTAAGAAATTGCCAAGGCCACCCCAATCTTCAGCAACCACCACCCTGGTCAGACAGCAGCCATCAACCTGGGTGCGATATCTTCCACCAGGAAAAAGATTATGGCTCACTGAAGGCTCAGAAGATAATTGGCATTTTCTAGCAATAAAGTATTTTCTAACTAAGTTATGCACATTGCTTTTTTAAATATATAATGCTATTCCACACTTAACGAACTACAAAATGGTACAAATATAACTTTGTATACAGTGGGAAATCAAAACATTTGTGTAACTCACTTTATCATGATATTTGCTTTATTATAGTGGTTTAGAACAGAACCCAAAATATCTCCAAGATATGTCTCTATTAGTCTAAATTTTATCACTTAGTACCTTTATTTACCCACATCCTCCAAAACTGGTTGGTTACAAAAGAAAAATTATTCTAGCACTCATCCAAATGGTTTCTCTCAGTCTTTCACATAGTAAGTACAGTTCTGAAATGCACAATGTACTTGTCTGTTTCTTATAATGCATTATTTTTTTTTTCTTCTCTCCAGATTTCCCTTGGAGTCTGGACATAAAACGTAAATAGATCATTTGTTCAAGTGCCTTTTCTGAAAGGCACTTACAAATTTTCATTTGTAAGTTCAGTACTCTGTTTCAATGACAACATATGTGGTATCATGATCTGGTTGGCTACGTTAAGCTAGGGTCATTGTATGTCTGTGTAAATGCATGTGTACATACACATACACTCAATGTATGTATACATATATGTATGCTTAAATATTGGCTTTCTTTAAAGTAAATTTGGCATTTTCATCTCCTTTGTTATTTTCAACTACTGTGTTATTTGTATAGACAAAGAGGGACCATTTTTTCTTTTAACTCCTTTTCAAATCAGGTGCATTTTGGAAGAAAAGTAATGATTTTTTTCTTCTATTTCCTTTCTAATAATAAGGAAAAATATAGAAAGCGTCCTGCTGCTTCATGTAGAATTATTTTAAGGCTATTAAATTGGTCTATTCAACTTTAATCAGGTGCAGATGAGAGCGTGCTGATCTGTGCATTCGGAAATTTCACTGCTCCTATACAACTCACTGCCTGGAAACAAGGAAGCCTGACACTTGAAGGGCTGTGCTGTCTGACAAACTAGATTAATAATAAATGAACCCATCTTGTATAATCAGAAAGGGGAGGAATGCTACAAATTAGAAATAAGCATGTTCTTCATTACGGATGGCAGCAGGACGCTGCTTAGGGTATCACTGATGCTCAAATTAGCTGCGGGCCATGGGAACCACTCGCAGCCCCTCACTGTTTCTCACTTTCCTCTTGAGATCCCCCTTCTCAAGGGACGTGCAAAATGAGAAATTCAAACTTGGGAGACATATTTGCACCACATGAGAATGACAACTTATTATTTGTCTAGGGTATACAGATTTGTAAATGGGTTACATTTCCATCTTAAATTAAGTTAAAGTCCTTATATTTTCCATCTAAATGGGATCAAAATTATGCCAAGATGGGAATTTCTGCAAGATTTCTGGTATTCTCAAGAGATGTTTACTCTGAAAATCATCTGTTTTCAGAGAAAATGAGCTCTCCATCTCCAAAACTGGGAAAGTTGTTGGCATATTGTTTGGTTGAAGCTTGTTTTGTTTTAGTGTATGCTACCAAGGACTAGCTGTGATGAGTGCTCTGGGCGTGTGTGTGAGTGTGTATGCATGCATGTGGGCATGTGAGTGTGTGAGTGTGTGTGCACGTGCATGTGTGGGCATGAGTGAGTGCATGTGAGTGTGTGCATGTGTGTGTGTGCTTGTATGAACACCAAAACCTAAACAGACAGAGAAATAAAGTGAAATAAAAAATCTCAGAAGAAGGCACAAAGGAAAACCAGTTAACATCATTTTCTCAACCTACCCTGAAAATGCATTTCTGTAGGGCAAAAAACAGACAACTTGTATATGCAGGTACCAGGGACAAGTCATGTATCTCACAAAAAAACGAAATATCTGACTGACCCTAGAAGGGTCCTTGGAGCTGAGACAAACTGTCCACCTGCCCACAGGGTGCAGCGATGGTGACTAAGGGAGCCACAACTCCTCTGCCTTGTGGCTCTGACCTTATCTGCTTGTCCTGATTTTCCTTAGTACCATCATTGTTTTCCTACACTATGATAGGCCCTCATGTTGAGGGGAGTGGAGCCTGAGATTGGCTCAGGTGGTCTAGAAACCCCTGGGCCATTAAACCAGTGCAGAGAGATGTGCATGGAAGTCCCAATTGTGCCCACTTGGTGAGAAAGACCTTTGCTGGGCCAGAGTAAGGACCAGCTGAGGTGGCCAGTGTGTTATTTCTAGGTCATAATAATGTTTCCAGAATGTGCTGACTAGCAGGGGAGATATTTTTCAGACATAACGTAGCCCACCATTTGCCTACTTCTGGGAAAGTAGAATGTGGATGTGAGCATCCATTTTAGTCTAGAGGCCTTTAAAAGATCCACCAAATTCAGAACAGCACCTCCAGCTGCTGATTAGAGTCAAAGGGTTTGGGGGATGGAAGATTCCAAGAAGGAAAGAACAGGTCAGTGTGTGGCCACAGTGAGGCTTTGCAAGGACAGAAAGTGGTTTCCTTAATTATGGTAGGCAGACTGGTGGTTGACATATGCTCCAAGGACAAGGGCAGATCTGTGAAGAAACACCCAGTCACCCATGTTCGCTCATCAGGCCCATCCTGCCCACTGAATATGTAGACCCTTCATGAGTATTTGTCACTGAGCTATGCTTTCTGCAAAGTACCTGATATGTAGGGCAATGCAAGATGTCTCTGTCCTAATTCCCAGAACCCCCGAATATGTTATGTTACATAGCAAGGAGGAATTAAAGTTGTAGATGGAATTATGGAATTAGATGACCTTGAGATGGAGAGATTGGCTTGGATTATCCAGGTGGGCCTGACGTAATCACAAAGGTTCTCCTACATGAAAAAAGGCCAGAGAGTCAGCATCATAAGAAGGACATGGCCAGCCATTCCCAGCTTCAAAGATGGAAGAGGGCCAGGAGCTAAAGAATAGAGAAGTCTCTGGAAGCCAGAAAAGATAAGAAAGTTCATTTTCTCCTGGAGCCTCCAAAAGGTACTCAGATCTGCAGACACCTGATTTTAACCAAGTACATTCATTTCAGATTTCTGACATCCAGGAATGTACGTCAATAAATTTGTGTTGTTTTAAGCTACTAAGTTTTGGGTGGTTTGTTACAGCAGCAAGAGGAAGGTAATAAAGGAACAAAATTACCCTGAGCATATCCGTAACTAGGTTTAGAACTTGTACTACACAGAATGATGCAGGCAAGGAAAGATCCCCAACAAAACTGAGAATGGCTGAAGCTGCAGGAAGGGGCAAGGCGGGTTGCACATGGTGTTTGCCTCTGGCTTTTGTTTCCTCCCCGCCTAGTCCCCTAGGGAGGAGGGGGCCACATAGTGATAATTGACATAACTGTTTTCAATAAAGCCACCATAAAAGCAACTGGCACAAAACAGTATTGCTTTAGAGGCCTGCTAACAGGGTATGAGCCAGGAGGCCAGAGAGCTGTGCCTACTTGGTGCCTCAGTCACAGGGAGGGCTACCAAGAGCTTTGCGGGCACTGGAGGGACGTGGAAGTGCCTGGTGTGGCACTCGGTGTTTGTGGGAGCTCGTGCGGAAGAGCCCAGAAGAAGCCGTCATTTGTGTGGTTAGGCACAGCACAGCAGGGATCCTTTTAAGGGACATCAACAGACGGTAAAATATGGCCCCATAGAGGCAGCAATTTCTAGCAACACCCTGTGGTCCTTGGTCCTCATCGTTCATGAATGGAGCTGACGCCCCTAGATGTCCAGCAGAACTCTGCGGCTGGCTGATGGTCCTGCACAAATAGGAGAAGGGCCAGGTTGTATTTCCTCATGTAACCCTCCTGGAATGCAAAGCTGAGGTAGCCCAGGATCCCTAGGATTATCTTCCAGTATCCAGGACTGCAGAAACAATAGGCAGCAACAAAAGGGAAAATTCATTGATAATATCCAGATAGTGCAGAACTTCCTGGGAACTTTGTATCTGGGACTTCTAAGGTATTTCTATGTGGGATCTAAACCAGATTTAAGCCCAAGGCAGGGGAGCCGTGAGGCAAATTAAATTGCTTTGTTACCAGACTGTTAGCAGAGCATTTTTCATCGACTGTGCCTTCACTGATGTGGTATCAGCTCTATAGAAACTCATATTGGCAAATAAAAGACATAACATTCTCATTTGGAACCTACATCCTGGAGAAGTCAGATGTTTTACATCAAAAGAGGGTATGTTCTTATTTTTGTCCAAGAGCAGTTTCCAATAAAAGAAGACTCAAACACGTTCCTAAGAAGAATGCCCCGAAGAGTTCTCTGCTTTACAAACTCCATACCACAGTGCACACCGAGGTCAGGGGTCTTGGCCCACCTGCACCGAGTGAGATCTTTGTGGTCACCTCGCTCTGAGTCCTGTGTGTGAAACAGTCTTCAAAACGTCCAGGGCATCCTGCTGCAAGAACCCAAGGCCCCTCAGCTTATCTCCTTCAGAGCATCTTCTCAGTGGATAGGGCCAGTGTGGCCAATCATTCTTTCCCCTGGTCCTATATTTACAAATTACCTGTCCTCTCTGTTAGAAGCTCCTCTTACCCTTCTCCTGCCCTCTCTTTTAGGTTTGCCATATGTGTTAAGTAAAACCCTTGCCATTCACTTTGATGAGATTCAAGTGCTCCTCTCAGGGAGAAAAGGAGAGCCTCTTATTTGACAAGATGAATAGGAAAGAGCAGATATTGGTTGCATTTAATCAGAGTGCACACAAACCCCAAGCAAAACAAAGCTGAAAATAGCCCCTTTCGACTGACTCAAAGTCAACCGGTTATAGGTCTGGAGCAGCTACAACTCTCAAGCCATGAACCGTGTAAGTCTCTTCTCTCTGAGCTTATCACCAGCTTGAACCTAAATGTAAGTCATTATTCAGAGTTTATTTTCTTTTTGTTAGCATGTACACTCATGGCTCCTTTAATTCAATTGCACATTTATCAAAGCTTAACAGGGTAAGAAAAAATTAAAACGTATGGTCAAAAATCTTGATCTCAGGTCCAGAAACTCCCACCTCCTGGCTGTGTGACTGAAGGTAAACTGCTTAATCTTTTGGAACCTCAAGTTCTGATTCTGTAAATTGGAGAGAGCCCTGTTTTACTGCCCTTGCAAGATTGTTTTGAGACATAAAGAAAGGGTATGAGAGTGCTGTGTATCCTAGAACACTATGCAAATGTTGGTATTATTATTATTGGCTTGGTCCTGTGAGGGACAAAAATATGCATGTCCCATGGCTGAGACCCTCAGGAACTTACAGTCTAAGAGGGGAGGCAGAGGGCCATACAACTGACTATGAAATGCAGCAGAAAGTGATCATGGAAAGGAGACCAAAGGACTCAGAGAGGAGGGGAGGAAAGTCAATAAGAGCACTGAATCCTATCCCAGTAGAGTGTCTTGTCCCGACTTTCAAACTTTTCAGTATACTGATTTCCTTCCATGAAGCATGTCCTTAGTTAGTATCCCCACCACCACCACCATTAATTAGGGAGTGCGAGCCTTCTCAGTTAGTATCTCACTGGATCTTTGTGCTTTCTTCAGATCCCTCACCAAGTTCAAGCTACGGAAAGCTTATCCTTTAAGAAGAACCCATGGTAAACTGTAAATATTTCAGAAGCTGTACAGTCTATTATCTTTTCTGCAGCTTCTAAGTAAAGCATGCCAGTTAATTTCCCTGGCTTATACATGCTCTTTGGCACTGAGTGTCCCCGGAGCCCAGTGAGGGTTTGCAGCTGTCTCACAGCTGAGGAGTGAACTAGGCAATGCTCCATAGTAAGTTTCATTCTTCTAGCACTTTGATCTCATTATCTTACATGTCTGTACACAGAGCTGTACCCCCCCAACACACACACATATGCTGTTAATCTGGCCTATCTCCCACACCATAGAATAACCTGGTCCTACTCCTGGTTCCTCTTTCCAGTGTCATCACGGGGAATTTTGCTGTCAAAATGAGAACCTACTCAAAGTGATTAGTGTAAAATCTGAAGAAAGGAGTGATTGGTGTGCATTTCACAGACACCCTACCCACTCCTTCCAGAATTGCTTCCTTTCTTTCTTTCTTTTTTTTTTTTTTTTTTTTCAGAATTGCTTCTTTTCACCAACATCAACTGTTTTACTGTCCTCAGAATATTTCGATCTGATTTCCTATTTCTCCCCACACAACACTTAAATGTTTTAATGTAAATAAACCTGTTACAAATTCCAGGGTCAAACATTTTATCCTTAGCTTATTAAAAGATGTCTCTTGTGTTCTAATAGTTGTACATGGTCTCACACTAAAAACTTTTTAAAATCATCTTAATTATTTTCTTTTTTTTTATTTTTTATTTTTATTATAAATCATAGCTGTATACATTAATGTGATCATGGGGCACCATACACTTGGTTCGTAGATCATTTGACACATTTTCATCACACTGGTTAACATAGGCTTCCTGGCATTTTCCCGGTTATTTTGCTAAGACATTTGCATTCTACATTTGCCAAGTTTTACATATACCCTTGTAAGATGCACCACAGATGGAGCTGGAACATATTCTTAGTAAAGTCTCTCAAGAATGGAAGAAAAAGTACCCAATGTACTCACCCCTACTATGAAACTAATTTATGCCTATTTTCTTAAGAATTCTGATCATGAAAGGATGCTGGATATTATCAAAGGCTTTTTCTGTGTCAATTGAGAGAATCATATGGTCTTTGTTTTTTATTTTATTGATGTGATGTATTATATTTATAGATTTGCATATGTTGAACCAATCCTGTAACCCTGGAGTAAAACCAACTTGAATATGGTGTATAATGTTTTGGATGTGTTGTTGAATACTGTTTACTAAGAATTTATTGAATATTTTAACATTTATATTAATTAATGAAATTAGTCTATAATTTTCTTTCTTTGTTAAATCCTTTCCTGGTTTGGGTTCAGCTTGATATTTGCTTCATAGAATGTGTTGGGAAGTGTTTCTTCTTTTTATATGGTTTGGAAAATGCTGTACAATAGAGGTACTCGTTCCTCTTGAAGGGTTTGATAGAATTCGGATGTGAAGCCATCTGGTCCTGGGCTTTTCTTTTTAGGGAGATTTTGCATTAATGATGCTATTTTAGTGGTTGATTTAGGTCTATTCAAGATTTCTAATTCTTTCTAGTTGAGTCTAGGAAGGTGGCACACTTCCAGATATTGGTCCATTTACTTCAGATTTTCATATTGTGGGAATAGAGATTTTTGTAGTACTCATTGAGGATTTTTGAAATTTCTGAACTGTCTGTTGTTATTTTTCCTTTATTATTTCTAATAGAAGATATTAGAGATTTTACTTTTCTTTTTCTGGTTAGGTTGGCCAAAGGTTTATCAATTTTGTTAATTTTTTCAAAAAATAAACTTTTTTGAAAAAAAAAGAGAGTTCATCTTCTGAATGATCCTTTTGTTTTCAATTTTGTTTAATTTTGCCCTAATTTTGGTTATTTTTTTTTCTTCTGCTGGGTTTAGGGTTGGAATGTTCTTCCTTTTTCAGTTGCTTGAGATGATCCATTAAATTGTTGGCTTCCTCTCTTTCTGTTTCCTTGATGAAAGCTTCCAATGCTATAAATTTCCGTCTTAGGACTGCCTTTGCAGTACCCCACAGGTTTTGATAATTTGTGTCTTCTCCATAAATTTTAAAGCTTAGTTTAGCAGAATATAGAATTCTGGGCTGAAAATTCTTTTGTTCACACACATTAAAAGTAGGTGACCATTCTCTTCTGGTTTGAAAAGTTTCATTCGAGAAGTTTTCAGTAACCCTGATGGATTTTCCACTGTAGGTCAATTGGCACTTACTCCTGGCTGCTTGCACAATCTTCTCTTTCATTTTGACTTTGGACAGGTTCATGGCAATGTATCTTGGAGGAGCTGGATTTGAGTTGAGACAATCTGAGGTCCAATGTCTCTTGAAAGGAGTGTGTACAAAATTTTTGTGATACTTAGGAAATTATCATTTATTATATCCTCTAGTACCATTTCCATTGCTCTAGGGCATTCTTCTTCCCTTTTGGGATACCTATAACTTGTATGTTTGAATGTGTTCTGAAGTCCTGTCCCATAATTCTATCCATGAACATTTTGCCTTCTCTCTCTTTTTTTCTGTCTCTTTAACTACCTGAGTTAACACAAGAGCTTTATCCTCTACCTCTAAGATACTTACTTTTGCATGGTCTAATATGTCATTGAAACTTTCTTTTTTCTTTTTCTTTCTTTTTCTTTTCTTTTATTTTTCTTTCTTTTTTTTTTTTTTTCTTCAGTTTTTGGCCAGGGCTGGATTTGAACCCACTAGCCCCAGTATATGGGGCCAGCACCCTAATTTTTGAGCCATAGCCACCGCCCTATCATTGATACTTTCTACTGCAACTTTAAGTTCCCTAATTGACTGCTTCAATTCCTTAAGCTATACTATATGTTTTCTATATTCTTCATATAATTTATCTCTTATTTGATTCTGTTTTTAGATTTCCTTTTTGGTTATTTTCCACTTTTCAGCAATTTCCTGATCTTATACTTAGAGAACCCAAGGGATTCAACCACAAAACTCCTGGAAGTGATAAGGAACTACAGTAACATTTCAGGGTATAAAATCAGTGTCCACAAATCAGTAACCTTTGTATAAGCCAATAATAGCCAAGTTGACATGCAAGTCAAAGACACAATTCCCTTCACAATAGCTTCAAAGGAAATGAAATACTTAGGAATATACCTAAGAAAATAGGGGGAAAAACTGTTCAAAGAGAATTATGAAACCCTAAGAAATGATATTGTAGAAGACACTAACAAATGTAAGAACATGCCATGCTCTTGGCTGGCAAGAATAAACTTTATCAAAATGTCTATTGTACCCAAGAAATCTACAGATCAGTGCAATCCTCATTAAAATACCAACATAATGTTTTGAATAACTGGAATAAAATTGTACTTCTTTTCGTATGGAACCAGAAAAAACCCTGTATAGCTAAAGCTATTCTTTATATTCAGGCTATATTACAAGTCCACGGTAATCAAAACAGCATGGTATAGGCACAAAAATAGAGACATAGACCTATGGAACAGAATAGAAAACCAAGAGATGAAACCAGTGTCTTAGAGCCACCTGATCTTTGATAATCCAAACAAAAGCATACAGTGGGGAAACTAATCCCTGTTCAATAAATGCTGGTGGGAAAACTGGATAACCCCATGTAAAAGACTGAAACTCTATTCACACTTTTCACCCCTAACAAAAATTGACTCAAGAGACTGAAATATAAGACACAAAATAATAAAAACCTTGGAAGAAAGTGTGGGGAAAACCCTTGATGATGTAGGACTGGGGAAATATTTTAAGACAAAGAGTTCAGTGCCTATCAAAACAGCAACAAAAATTAACAAATGAGACCTCTGCTCATCTAAGGAAACAACAAGTAAAGAAAAAAGACAACATTTATAATGGGAAAACATATTTTCAGAGTAGCAACATGACAAAGAGTCAGTAACTAGATTCTACAGAGAACTTAAATTAATCAACAATAAAAGAGTACACAATCCCATTTATCACTGGGCAGGAGATATGAACAGAAGCTTCTGTGATGAAGATAGATGAATGGCTGATAAATGTTTCAAAAAATGCTTGCTATCCCTGATCATCAGATGAATGCAAATCAAAGCCACTCTGAGGGATCATTTAACCCCAGTGATAATATTCTACATCACAAAGTCTCAAAAATGCAGATGCTGTGGGGATGTAAAGGGAACACTTTTACAGTCTGGTGGTACTGAACACTAACACAACCTTTTGGGAAGGAAATATGGAGAATCCTTTAAGAACTTAAATTAGACCTCCCATTTGGTCCTGTAATCTCATTACTAAGTATCGACCCAAAAGAAGAAAGTCATTTTATCATAAGGACATTAGCACTAGGCTGTTTATTGTAGTTCAATTTAAAATCACCAAAATGTGGAAATAAACTAAATGCCCACCAATCCAGGAATGGATTTACAAGCTGTTGTATATGTACACCATGGAATACTATACTAGAGAAGATGGAGACGTTACACCTTTTGCATTAACCTGTGGAGTTGGAACACATTATTCTCAATAAAGCATCAAAAGAATGAAGAAGCAAAAATCCAATGTACTCAATTCTAATATGAAGGCAGTAGATGAGCTAATAAAAGGTTGAGGTACGGTAATGAGTAATCAGGGAGAGAGGAAGAGGGAGGCAGATGGGGTTCATGGTTTATGGCATACCTCTTGGGGGCAGGACACAATTACAACAAGGACTTTACTTAATACACGCACATACTCACACATAAAGAGATAGCTATCTTTAAAAAATATAGATTTAAAGCAAGGTGGCAGACTAGAAGCAAACATGAAAGCTGCTCTTAATGAGAGTATTAAAAGTTTCAGGTGCATGTCAAACTACAGAGAGGTCTTATTAAAGCCCATTGTGAATCACTGGAGAAGTGCCAGGTTGCATTCACTGTGAACGAGAAGGTGATTGGGTGGTCCACTTTAAAAGATAAGAAAATATTTAGGGGAGGAATCTACTGCTGAAAAAGGACAAGTGGAGAGAGACCTGGAGCTCACATGCTTTCAAAAGGATTCATAACTCAGTCCCTGACGCTCCACTTTTCTGCAGGGCATCAAATCTCCACCCTTGGGGTTCCTTCACTGATCCTGGGCCCATGGCTTTATTCTCACCACCAGGCTTCACTAATTCTGTTGGCCTCTGTGGATGTGTCACTGAGGCTCCAAATTTGCCACTGAACACTAATCCTCTGTCCCTTAGGATCCATCATTATCTCCAATTCATAGGGAAATAAGACTAAAGGGAACAGCTGCATTATAGAATTTTATTGTACCCCCACCTCCATTACTGGGTCAATCTTGTAGACTAGGATATAAAAGTGCCATCTATATATCACTCCTTCTTACTAAGAGAAGTTTTCAGCAAAGTATAACAGAAATGATGCAAACTATTCATCCCTGAGCTGAGAGAAGAAAATTCAGATAAGAAGAAACCAGTAAAAGAACTCTATCAATAACAAAAAAGAAAACAAGTGAAAACTCCCAAGGGATCACAATGGATCTAGTGATAAGAATCCCCAAACAAAAGAAAAATGTCAGGATATCAAAAATGAAATTTAGAATATGGATGGAAAACAAGAAGAATGGAATTGAAGAGAAAGTTGAAAATAAAAAGAAACGCACAAAATAATTCATGATATCAATGAAAAACATGAAAAAGTCCCTAAAGACCTAGACAACATAAGAAGGATATAACAGAACTTAAAGAAATGAAAGAGTAATATAGGAAATTTCAAAATCAGAAGAAAGCTTCAACAACAGTCTAAACCAAATGGAAGAAATAATCCTGAAGCTTTAAGACAAAGCTCTTAAATTTACACAGTAAATCAAAGATGCAGAAAAGAGATTAAGATAAATGAATAATCAATCAGAGAAATATAGGTCTATATCATATGAACTATATAAATTATAGGTATGCCTCAGGGAGAAGAATAAAAAAGCAAAAACATAGAAAATCTATTCAAGGGAATTGATGAAACTATTCCTGGGATTGCCAGAGATTCAGATATTGAGATATAAGGTAGTCATTAAACATTTGGGAGATTCATACCAAACAGGACAGCTTAAAGAAACATAGTCATCAACCTGGCCAAAGTTCAAATGAAGGTGAAAATTCTAAACACAGCAAGATAATAAACCACTTACCCGTGAAGAAAACTCATCAGTCTGACATCAAACTTCTTAGCAGAGACCTTATAATCCAGAGGTATTGAGGCTTCCTTTTTCATCTTTTTTTTTTTTTCTTTTTAAAGAAAGATTTTCACTTTGTGACCCTTAGTAGAGTGATATGGCACCATAGCTCACAGAAACCTCAAACTCTTGTCTCAGGTGATCCTCTTACCTTAGCCTCCTGAGTAGCAGGGACTACATGTACCTGCCACAATGCCTGTATATTTGTAGAGACAGGGTCTTGCTCTTGCTCAGGGTGGTCTCTAACTCCTGAGGTCAGGCAATTCACCCGTCTTGGCCTTTCAGGGTGTTAGGATTATAGGTGTGAGTCACCACAATGATATTTTTCATCTTTTTAAACAGAACAACTTCCAATGAAGAATTTTTTATTCTGTAAAAATAAGCTTCATAAATGATGGAAAAATAAAAGGTTTTTTAAACCAAGCAAACACTAAGGGAATTTGTCACTACTAAATCTTCCCTACAGGATATGCTCAGAAATGCATTACGTGGCTAGGCATGGTGACTCAAACCTGTAATTTTAACAAAGTGGTGGGCCACGGCAGGAGGATTCATTGAACTCAGGTGTTCAGGACCAGCCTGAGAAACAGTGAGATTCCATCTCTACAAAAAATAGAAAAAATTGGCTAGGCATGGGATGATCTGGGGCAACAGAATTAGACACTACCTTAAAAAAAAAAAAAAAAAGTGAAGTATACATGGAACATCGCAATATATAGTCACCAGTGTAAAAATACTCCAAAGTTAGACTTGTAAGCTCTTATAAAACATCATGGAAAACAAAAAAATAAGATATCACCTAACATGATGAACAGAATAGCATCCAACATATTAATATTAGTACTCAACATGAATGGTCTGAATGTCTTATTTAAAAGACATTAATTGGCTGAACAGATGAAAATATATAACTCAAGTATATGTTGTCTATAGGAAACACAATGAATGCAGAAGGACTCAAAAAGTCTCAAGGTGAAAGGATGTTAAAACGTTACATGCAAATAGAAAATGAAAGTATGTGCAGCTATTCTTATATAAGATAAAATAGATTTAAATAAAAAATTGTGGGGGGCGAGCTAAGATGGCCAACTGAAGCCAGCTTTCAACATAAGCTCCCATCCAGAGGGAGAGATAATGGACAGAATGAACCCAATAAAGCTGAAGGTTGGGATCTGAGCTGAGAGAGAAAATTCTTAAGTGCATGTCATCCCTGCTGAGGCAAGCTGTAACTTCAAGGAAGTATATTTCAGGTACAAAACCCATCTCAAAGAGGATGAGAGTCCATCCCCTCCCCTAAGTGGGTGGCTCGCTGTGTGCTCTCTACAAACAAGCAGTCAATAGAAGACCTCTTGTTTCACCAGATGGGAGAGAGTGGCTGAAGGCCAGGACTCCTTCTCCAGAGAGATCCTGTTGTGATCTGGGGCATTCTTTTGCTCAGCATAAAAGTTGAACAAATATTTTCCCTGCCGTTCTGAACTCCACCCTTTCCCCCCCTCCTGGTGATCTGGAAGCCTACCCCTGCAAAGCCCAGAGTGTCTGGTGGTTCCTTGCTGGGGCTAGGTATTCCATGGGCCATGACACAGCTGTACTGAAACTGTGACTTCAATAGAAGAGGAGAGATGCAAGGGGAGGGAGACTGGCCCATTGCCAAGAGGCACCTCCAACTGTGGTGTCACCCCCTACTGCAGAGGCCCCAAGACCATGGTGGCACCCCCATCTACAGTGTCTCTAATGGCACGTCTGATGTTGCAGTGCACAGCTGCGAGGGTCAAATTTGGGAAAGACACCTCCCTAATTCTGTGGACCACCAAGGTGAGACAGACCTCACCCTGCAGAGGTACCAGATGAGTGAGGTCAGGGCAGAGGCACAGTATCTGAGGAAGAGAATCACGCACTGCAAAGTTATCCCCCAGCTCAGAACAGACTAAGGTAGAACACTCCCCAGTTTCCAATAAGTACCTGAGAGATTCAGGCTTTAGTTCCCCGTGCCTGCTGGTGGCAGAGTGCGGTGGCCTGGCTGAGGAGGCATTGACTCCCTTTTGATTCTAGCAGACACAAATCCCTGGCACATTTGCTCATTGGAGGGAACTGGGCCACAGCCCCACAGAGTTACCAGTGACTGGGTGTGGTGGTGGGGTGCAAGGTGGGAGAGGAGACACCAACTCCACTGGAATAATTCTTTTGTGTGGTGGGCCTTTTTGACTCCATGGAGCAGCAGAGAGTCTCACACTTGAGCTGCCAGTAGACCCCTGCTGTCTGGTTGCTGAAAACCTTGTGTACTCTCCCACTTGAAAAGCAATTGTGCTTCCAAGGACAATTAGTTTGGAGCTCTTGACCTGGTCTGGCCACCTAGGTACCCTCCAAGGTTGAGCCCAGGTTGTGCTGTGGTGGGATAGACTGATCCTTCTCTTCTAGTTGTTGCCCATGGTGGGGCGGAGTGTCTTAGTTGCTTGTATCTCTCCCCAGCTTAGATTTCACTCAAAGCCACTGATTCACTGGGATTTGATAGAGGCTGGCTGAATACAGGACAGAACCACTTAGCCCCATCACACCAAGTAGGTCCCCAGAGTCTCTGGCTCCAGGACTGAAAGAGACCTTTGTAAAGCTTAGGAGAAAATCCACAGTCACCAGTCTCCACTCTTGGTAAAGGGCTGGTTAACTGCAACTCCTGGAGACCTCAATCCAATTTCACTCTACCACTTTCTGTAGACAAACTGTGAAAAATAATCATGGGGTGGAACCAGAGGAAATCTCTGACAACATGAGTAATAGGAGTAGATCAACTCCCCCAAGGAATAATAAAGGAGACACAACAGGAGATGGCATTCATAAACAAAGGGTTGAAACATCAGAAATTGTGTTCAGAATATGGATGGCAAATAAGATTAATAGAATGGAAGTAAAGTTGAAATTAGAAATGCAAGGAGTCGTTCAAAAGTTGTCTCAAGAAACCAATGAATTTAAAGACAAAATCTCCAAGGATTTAGACACAATGAGGAACAAAATTGCAGACCTCAAAGAATTGAGAAATACAGTAGAATCCCTCAGTAATAGAATGGAGCAGGTAGAAGAAATGATCTCTGACATTGAAGACAAAGATTGGAATGCTCACAAATGCTCAAAGAGGAAGAGAAGTGGAGAGAAAAAATGGACCACTCCATGAGAGAGTTGTAGTACCACTACAAAAGAGTAAACATTCACCTTATAGGAATCCCTAAAGAAGAGGATGGTCCTAAAGGCACTGATGTTGTACACCAAGACATAATGGAGGAGAATTTCCCAAGCATGGCAAGAGATGCAGAAATTCAGATAGTGGACAGTTTCAGAACCCCAGCACAACTCAATCTAAATTAAGTATCTCCTAGTCACATTATAATTAACATTGCCAAAGTTAATATAAAGGAAAAAATTCTGCAAGCATCCAGATGTAAGATAATTATAACCTACAAGAGGAAGAAGATTGGAATGACTGCAGATCTCTCAACTGAAACTTTTCAAACCAGAAGAGGATGGTCATTGACCTTCGATCTCCTAAAACAAAACAACTTTCAGATCAGAATCCTGAATCCAACTAAACTGAGTTTCATTTGTGATGGAGAAATCAAACACTTTCCTGAGTTACACACATTGAAGAAAGTTGCCATAACCAAACCAGCTCTCAAGGATATTCTTAGACCTATCTACCATAATAATCACCTTTATGGTCTACCACCAAAGTAAAGTAACCTGGAAAGCCTTGAACAAAACATAACATCCATAATAGTGAAAGGATTAAAAACATCCAATGGACACTTGAAAAACATGATGACCAAAACACTATCATGCTTATCAATGCTCTCAAATAACGTGAATGGCTTAAATTATCTTCTAAAAAGCACAGGTTGGCTGACGGGATACAAAGACTCAGGCCAAATATTTGTTTCATACAAGAATCTCATCTTACCTTAAAGGATAAAAATAGACTGAAGGTGAAGGTACGGAAATCTATAAATCAGGCAAATGGAAATCAGAATAAAGCAGGGGTTGCATTTTTGTTCACAGACACAATAGGTTTTAAACCAACAAAGGTAAGGAAAGATAAAAATGGTCACTTTGTATTTGTCAAGGGAAATACTCAACATGAAGAGATTTCAATTTTTAACATTTATGCACTCAAGCAGAATACTCAGTTTACAAAGGAATCCCTAATAGACACAAACAATTTGATATCTTCCTGCACTATAATAGTTGGAGATTTTTAACATCTCTTTGGCAGTGTTGGATGGAACTCCAAGAATAAACTAAACAAAGAAATATTGGACTTAAACTTGACCCTACTACAAATGGATTTAACAGACGTCTGCAGACCATTTTATCCTAATAAATCTGAATACACATTTTTCTCATCAGACCATGTAACATCCTCCACAATTGATCATGTCTTAGGTCTAACCTCAGCAAATTTAAAAGAATAGAAATTATTCCTTGTATTTTCTTGGACCACCACGAAATAAAAGTTGAACTCAACAATAATAGGAATCTTCCTAATCAAATAAAGTTGTGGAATCTAAATAACCTTATGCTGAAGAATAGCCTTCTAACTTCTACTTAAACCAAACTGTAGAACAAATGGACTTAACAGACCTCTATAGAACCTTTCATTTGAATAAAACTGAATTTCTCATCAGCCCACAGATCATTCTGCAAAATTGATCACATCTTAAGACACAAGTCTAATCTCAGAAAATTTAAAAGAATGGAAATTATTTCTTGTATCTTCTTGGACCACCATGGAATAAAAGTTGAATTCAACAGTAACAAGAATCTTCATAGCCAAGGAAAGTCATGAAAATTAAGTAATCTTAGGCTGAATGATAGTTGGATAAAAGAGGAGATTAAGAAGGAAATCATCAAATTTTTGGAACAAAATGATAATGAAGGCTCAAATTATCAAAGCCTGTGGGATATCACAAAGGCAGAACTAAGCAGGAAATTTATAGCATTGGAAGTCTTCATCAAGAAAACAGAAAGAGAAGAAGTCAACAACTTAATGGATCATTTCAAGCAACTGGGAAAGGAAGAACATTCCAACACTAAACCCAACAGAAGAAAAGAAATAACCCAAACTAGGCAGAATTAAATGAAATTGAAAACAAAAGAATCATTGAGAAGATTAATGAAACAAAAAGTTTGTTTTTTGTAAAGATCAATAAAATTGATAAACCTTTGGTCAACCTAATCAGAATCAGAAAAGTAAAATCTCTAAAATCACTTATCAGAAACTTTGAAGGAGAAATAACAACAGACAACTCAGAAATTCAAAGAATCCTTGGTGATTACTACAAAAAACTCTATTCCCAGAAATATGAAAAGCTGATAGAAATGGACCAATACCTGGAAGCATACCACCTTCCTAGACTCAACCAGAAAGAATTAGAAATCTTGAATAGGTCTATATCAATCACTGAAATAGCTTCAACATTACAAAAATCTCAAAAAAAAAAAAAAAAAAAAAAAAAAAATTAAGTCTGCCACCGGTGGGCTTAAAATCGTAT